>JZKD02S1614731.1:91846-115162 GCA_000966675.3 Picea glauca | reverse complement strand
TGATGCTTCTACTTCTTCAAGACGTTTGAAGAAAATCCCTCTTCACTTCACCAAAGAAGGACCCCATAGCCCAAAGATATTCCAAGCATAAGCTTGCTCTCTCCTCCTCTCTTTTCTTTAAAAAAACGTTGGTTACCTATTTTTCATGTTAGCTAGGATAGATTTTAAAGGTTAATCTTGTTATCTAATGTTGCATGCATGAGTCTTAGATCTGGTTCAAATTCTTTCTTATTCAAAGGATAGATCTAAGTAGTTTTGTGGCTTTTTTCCTTAAAATTATTTAAAATTTTCAAGGTAGAAAGTTGTTCTAAGTTTGTGTTTGTAGATCTAGCTATTTAAGAGTTTTAGCTTGTTGTTTTAGGACATCAAACAGAAAACTCTAAAAGATCCTAGCTTAGAATCATTTAAAGTCTCAAAAAGCCCTAAAAATTTTGCATTTTTCATAAGAAAAGTTTCCAGAAAATTGTTGCTAAATATTTTTCCTTTCATGTTTATTGTTTAAAGAGTTTGTCATCATTTTCTAATCTTTCTCTTTGCTGGTTTTTAGCAGGCCCATCATAAAACAAGGGGAAGCTCTGGCGAAATCAAATCCAAAGTGAAGAAAATCTAGCCTAAGTTGGAACCCTTGAAGACCAAGACTTTCAAGGAACCCCTTGTAATCATTTTTCTTAAGTTTGATCCAATTTTCAAGGATCCAAAAGTCCTAAAAGAGAAAAAGAGAACTTAGTTTCTCGGTTGTAATAGGAAGCAATAAAAGCAGGTCTCATAGTGCTCAGTTTCAACCTCCCTTTAGGGGATTGGCAGTGTGGTGGTGTGTGTTCAAGTTTTGGTTTCTTGTTTTTCTCTTTTCAGCATAAGTTAAAGTAATCAATCAATCTATCTTAACCACAACACTTAGATTAGATTTAAATTTGGAAAGTAACATTTAATTGCTAGTTTAGTTTTGCAATTCCAAGTTGGCAATAAACCATCCCCTCAGCGACCTCGCAAGAGGCCTGGTTAGTGTGGATCTAGTAATTAGTCTCACATTTATTTTACTTGTCATAAAATAAAAAAAATTCCCTTAGCTCACAGTGTGGTTCCTGACCCTTCCAGTTGCGAGCTAGTCTCGATCTGCTGGAAGTAAGTTCATACACATTGTGTTGGTCAGTGGTTGATAGTTTAATTAGGACAACCCCCAAAGTAGTTAACTTGATGCGCGGAAAAACACCTTGAAGTGACCTGAGAAGTAAGGTGAACCCTCTCGAGACCTGGCTTCCCACCCATTTTGGACATCCAACACTTTGAGTGAGTTTTATTGGTGAGACCATTGGGTTTCAGTAAATATCTCTACAAGTTTCCAAACAAAGAGTTAACCTCCAAGGAGGCCCAAACCATTTCATTAACTGAACATTAATTTATCCTAATAAAACACTCGAACTACATTGCCCACGATTCACTTTAAGGCACTRGTCTCAATTTTTCACACTCARCAAAGCCACAGGCTTCATTTCAAGTTTGGTTATCTATTTAATTTGAATGAAACTTGCATCTAACAATTGTTTCTCAGTATCCTTTTGATGCAAGTATATGCTTATTTGATTATATATCGTGGTGAATGTTTACTTCATGTTTTATTAGTTTATGGTTGATGGTTTAAAAAGAATAATAAACTCCTAGATTTCATTTATGTACTTAGCTTAGATCAAGCCATAGTATATTTGTTAGGGACTACCCCCCTTGGCTTCTCTAGGAGTTGGCCTAGATGGAGGAGTTGAGGATTAGGTGACAACACCTTAACTCTCACTTGCCCCCAAGGACACACTGAGTGGATTGAAGATTTATTCCATGTCTCCCAGGTGTGTATAAGGTGACAACAATGACCATAACCAAGTTGATGAGCCTCATGAAACCAAGCCTGATATTTCACCTCCTGTACTTGATCCAACACCCTCCAAGATTCAGCATAGATACAGACCCTTAAAATTACCTCACATCCTTCATGATTTTCCTCCAAAGCACTATAAGTACCTACCTGTGTTTGATGGGAACCTGATGCCATCATAAATGAAAAACACATCCAAGATTTTGAACATTTTATAGATTTGTTTGAGATTGATCATGGTTATGTTTGTATGAGGGCCTTCTCTCAATCCTTGAAAGGGGATACCAAAGACTGGTTTAAACAATAGAAGCCAAAGACAATTAGCTCATGGAAGGAATTGAAGAATGTATCTTTGAAGTTTTGGGGCAAGAAAAAAACTTTGGATCTACAACTTACAGAGTTCTATGCCTTGAAAAGGTAGAGAAATGAAACTATTTCTACATTCATTAGAAGGTTTTCCAATATTTATTACAAGTTTCCCAAAGAAATTCAACCCACAGAAGTTGCTGCCATGCTTCATTATATAACAACTCTTCATCCAGATTTGTCTTTCCTCCTGATGGAAAGAAGACCTAAATCCTTACAACAAATGTTTAACGATACTTAGGAGATTCAACACAATATCCAAGTATGTAAAAAAATTTGAAATGAGGAGTTGGATGCTAAAGAACATGGCAGTGAAAATGAACATAAAACAATTGATTTGAATTTTGAGCGGAGAGTTAATAATATCATAGGCCATCTTGAAGTTTTAAATGCTAATGATTTTGAAAAGGATTATATTCCATGTATTGAAAGAGAAGGCACTAATTTAGCTTCTGATCCATCCCATGATAATCATAGGGATGATTGTTTTATGTATTCATTTGTAGACAGTCAAGAAGATGAATTTGCAAATCATCTTATTGAAGAGCAGGTTGATGTTCCAATCTTGTCCTTGTTAGACGACATTGCAGATGTTGTTGATTTGTCTATATATGATGAATGTGATGACGATTATGATGTTAACTTCCTAGAACAATCAACTATATGTTCTTTATCAACAAATGTTCCTTTTTAGCAGTGTAATGAGAGCGATCATCCTGTTATCGCTATAACAATTTGCAGATGGCTTCCGAGTTTCAGAATTATGGCAAGGGATCATATAGCATCCAAGGTGTGAAAAATTAGAGGAGTAGGCTATATATGGCGATGTATGGAAAAAGTAGCAGAAATGTGAAAAGGAGAACTCAGCGGACCGTCAATCCCGAAAGCAGCCTAGATCAACGGCTGAAACACGTATCGGAGATTTAACTAGCGTGAAAGTTAAGAAATCGAGGGGAGGCTGGGGAAAACTGTCACGGTTTCATCAGAGGACACGTGGCACCTGTAGGAGTGCATCGGGGGAAAAAGCAGTCTGGCCGAAACCACTTTCTCCAACCTCTGATGCCAAACTCATCGGGAAAACATGGACCGTAGATCTTAAAGTAGCCCGGATATACGGTTAAGAAACATATCGACGATATAAATAACATGAGGATTAACCGACATAGGGTGGGCTAGGGAAAACTTCCCTGGTTTAAATCATGGGCACGTGGTGCCAATAGAGACACATCGGAGCGAAAAGTGGTCCACCCAAAACCTTTTTCTCCAACCCTCTATGTCAACATGTACCTATAAAAGGGGGACCCTCGACATTAATCTATGACACTTTGAAGCATTTGAATGTTTAGAAAGTTGGCGCAAAGCTTCCTTTCAAATTTCAAGGCTCAAATCGAACCAGACCCACGTCTCACGCCACTTAACAGGTATTCTTCGCCATGGCTTCCCTTCCTGTCATTTTGACCGCGTGTGAGAAAGAGACCTCCTCCAGGGAAGAAGCCCTAATTGACAGAGATTTTGACATCTTCGACACTGAGATGACAGTCTCGCCCGTTTCTATGTCTAAATAAAATTTGTTGAACAATGCTGGAACCCACATACCTTTTCTTGAAGTGGCTCAAGCCTCCATCATCCATTATGTCATAGAAACAATGTTTCCATTCCCGGAATTCGTGAGCTGGTGTGCAGAAAGATATTCTCAAAAAGAAAGAGTCATCCTAAACAAATTAGGGTCAGAAGTTCTGTGTAAAGTAGATGGTCTGTCACTCTGACACACCCTCAATGCACCAGACCCCTCCCCCGCAGTGTCAGAGCTCTTCGAGGAAAAGAAGATGATCATGATTTACAAAGAATGCCCACCCAAAGTTAAAAACTTATTTCTCCAGACCATAGTCAAGCCCGAACATAATTCAGAAAGTCTATCATTTCCCGCGAGAGTGAGCGTCATGGTCATCAAAATCCAGTGGGTTTGTTCTCTTTTGAGTCAAATCTCAGGGTTAGACAACGACAAGTTTGTGGTAGAGGTCATGTTAGGGTTCCTGTTGGTTTGTTTTATGTCTGGTTAGTCAGTCTGTGTCAGTTTTGATGAGTTCATTACAGAGAATATACATCAACAACTGGTCAACTTTAGCTCGTTGAGACATTTCATATATTATTCTCACTTGCTGAGAATGTTTCAAGAATCCAACAAAATCGAGTTTCCTGAAACTGCGTTTATTACGGCCGAATGTAAAAGGATTTCCATGCTCATCTTCATCAACAAATTAATGTCCAGAGTTTACAGTCTTATTTTTGGTTCAGATCTGCCAAGGGTTCTGGAAGAAATGAAGAACTTCTTACAGCCAAATCCAGAGAACATGGTGGGAGACTGGGTGTTGTTCACACAATCCACTGTGATTTGGGTATATGGATACCAAGAGGGATCTCATTTGTTACCAGTTTTTATGACCCCCAGGGTCTTTTCTTTGGAGTTTATAAGACAGAGGATTATCTCAGAGACTAAACATTTCCTGAAGGCACACAAGGCTTCTAATCTAAAATTTCCATTCACGGTGGGCCCCTTTGTAGTGAACAATAAATCCTGTCTACCCCAGATTCAATCAAAACTCAATAAATTTGGTTGCACTCAGTTGCAATGGAGAAGATATGATCCACATCAGGTCATATCGAAGAGAAGATTGGTGAGTAGGCAGGGTCCCTATGAACATGAATAGGATGAAGAATTTGACAAGTTGGCCAATCTAGAGACCTGTGTAGAGATGGAAGTCACCATGCAGCATGATCAAGTAAAATAAATAGAACCAACATCCCAGATGAGTCTGGCACGGAAACCTTCACCTAGATTGGTTATCAAAGCTCCTAAAATGAGCATCTACAATAAGAGAAAGGATTTAGAGGCCCTGGGTGCAAGCAACCAACAAGACACTCTCAAGAAAATGAGAGTCACATCACCCTCTCAAGTAATTAACTTGGAAGAAGAAGAATCAAAAGGGGAAACATGCATGGAGATGGTAGAAACTACAACCAAGAGTGAAGAAACCAATACAGAAAACAAGCCACAGAATCAGAGCAACACAAAGGTTTTCAGCAGCAGAAAGCATGTATTCAGCCAGACACCTGAGGCAGTCTATCAGTCCAGGGAATATTTGATGCACAAATATGTCATGAAGGGGAGTATAGCCAACAACGAAATAAGGGACCTTTTACCTAAAGTAGAAGGAACTTCCTAACGTAAGGCTCACTTGCTTTCAGTTAGAGATGTCGAGAAAAAGACATTTAATATTGCGGTGATTGATGATGAAAAAGTATCTAAAATCAAAATGCACTATGAGAACATTGTTTCCCCAGACAAAGTGAAATTTCATAGGAATGTAAGTGACATGTTATACTCTGATTATCTGGGCTTGGCTCTAAAGGTTGCAAGATTGACAACATATGCATCAAAACTAGATGGACAGTTGAAACAAGAAAAGGTGTCCAACAAAGCTTGGATGACACAAGTTAAGAGGCTAGAATCTGAAAGCCCCCAGGGGATAAAAGCTTCTCTGGATGAAAAGGATAAACTGATCCAGAGCCTAAAGAAGAATTTGAAGATGTCACCTACAGATCATCCACAAATGGCATAATTGACAACTTTGGACCATGAGAAGGAAAGATTCAAACAAGAGGCCCTCAATTACAAAGCTAAGGTATTGCAGTAAGAGAAAGAAAAAGAAGATTGGTTACAAATGCAAGCAGTGACATCAGACAAGGAAATTATTGTGCCCGCTTGTACAGAGGCTGGATCAAGCACTGAGGGGATAGTTTAGGCCATGTCTCAGGTGATATTGAAAGCAAATTAGGTCAAAAGTCTCAAAGAAAACATGGAAAATTTGAGGCAAGAAATGAAGGTGAAGCATGAGAAGATGGCTCAACTTCACAAAGAAAATCAATATTTGAAGGAGAGAGTGAATAAGCTAAAAACATGTTAAAGGGAAAAACGTTATTGCAAGGGGCCAAACATATCATATGGGATGCTATTGCTGTGGAGGCCACTAAATTTAGGGTTTACCTAAATTTTATCAAGGAAAAAGACAATATGGTTGCTACAGCTCAAAACAGATGCAAGGTTGTAAATGAAGTATTAGCAAAGAAGCCCTCAGAATGGGCCCAAAATGCCATTGACCTACTGAATGCCATACCAATTGTTGGCCTTCCTACCATCAGTGTGAAATATAGGACCGCATTGATCATTTCATCCAGGAGGGTCATTGCCAAGCACAATCTACTTAAATCGGTCCAGAATAAAGCTATGCAAATGGAGCAAAGCATACAGGAGTTCAGAGATGCTTTTGAACAATTGTTTGCCAAAGGAATTCCATCATTCTGGGATGGCAAAGGCTCATTATACAATCAAGAGGATTATCACTCTCTCCCCATGCAATGTACGATGGATCATTCTAGGTTTGAAGATATGGAAGAAAGTCTGAAGGGCCCAAGTCTAGTAGATCATTTAGCTACGGATTTTGAGATTTTAAATAAGTTTAAGATAGTGAAGGTAAGCATGCCAACCATGTCCTATGCTACATGCATTGACTTGGAAATTTTAATCAAAGAAATGATGGATTATGAAACCCCCTCCGATCTTCAATGGAAAGAAATCATACGCTTGGGTAAAACAAAGTGCAACGTCCCCGGAGCCAATAGGTAATCTTCGGGTGTCACCAGTCTTGCAGAACTGGCAGGATCTCAGAACGAGATAGATGGCGTGGAAGAAGTCGGGTAGTCGGAGAAATTGTTCATGATTTTGAAACATTTTTTTTTTGCTAATTATTGTAAATCGTTTTGTATATCCGAAATTGTTAGTCAAAATTGTTATAGAAGTTGAAACGTTTCGGTTTCAGTTGGTTTTATTTAGATTGTATAAATATTGAAAGATGAGAAGTAACTAATTTTGGCGGAAGTGCAAGAGAACCATTTGGTTTTATCAAACTCTGTTTGTAATTTTTCTGAATCTGAATTGAATACAAATGCAGAAGATCTTGAAGTTTCTACGAAAAGATTCTAACGGGTGGTGATATGAGCTTTGTTTTCTTTCATCGTATGTATTTCCTGTAACTTGTCATTTCATTTACATTTTCTTCTGTTTAAATTGGAGAGTTTAAAGGCCCAGAATTCGTCCTATGACGCTCTCGGCTTAAGCAATTTAAACTATGTGATTGTCTTCTTAACTTATTCAGAATTCATTCCAGTAATGCTCTGATGCAAATATTTGTTTTCTTCATCTTCCTACACATCTTTTTATTTCAATAATAACTCAGATTCATCACCTTATTTAGCCTTTGTCCTCTGTAGAGTTCTATCAGTCGATGCATTGTTTTCATTCACTTTCAGAATTTTGACTCCATAGCCCTGTGTGTTCCTCCCCTTCTTTGCCAACGAATTTTGTAAAAACCCCCAAAATAAACTAAATCTAGCCACCGTTTATCAAAGAAATACCAAGTGACACGAGAGATCCCTCTCTGAGTTGAGCAGGGTAGTTCCTTAGCTCTAAAGCTGGTTGAAACAGTTACCTCTATCGTGTGTCTATTCAGCCGCACAGATTTACAGAGTGCTAACATTCTGGCACCGTTGTCGGGGATGAAAATGAAAAATCTTCCCTGGGAAAATGACTTAAAGCTTCAGTTTGATCCCTAAGGGTGACAGTGGATCAGATACCTCGTTGGCTGAGATTATTTTTACCTTGGCGACTCTATTACTCAGAGACCAGTTGTGCCACTTCGTGTGAGACAAAAGTCGTGGCTCCTAAAAATATCCACACCAGGAGAAACCTAGACCCCGAACCTGCAATCCCTGTCTCTAGCCCTAAAAAACTTGGACGAAAAAGAAGAGAAAAGACAACAACCAATGTGCTACATCTAGACCGTTATCTATCTTTACCCAAAGACAGATTAACCAGTATCGAATACCTTGAGTTTGAACTAAATTTTGAACAATCCCTATTCAGAACTAAATCTGAATCTCGTTTGAACGAAACCCTCTTCGACGAAAGGAAATTCCAGGATTGGGTTTTAGCTGCGTCTACCAGACCTGTAGTAACCCCTGTGTGAAACCAAACACCACTTCGACCCCTCACAGCAGCCATGGCGGCTAGATTCTCTCCCCTCATATTACCTACACAATTACACGATTTACCTAATGACTACAACCTAAGGATCAAATTATATGATGCAGAAGGTAATATATCAACCCAAAAGCATTTGGATTGGTTCAATTATTTCGTGGACCTGGAAGAGGTGGACCATGCAGATGTAAAAATGAGGTTTTTCACCCAAAGCCTGGCAGGAGACGTGAGAAAGTGGTTCAGAGCCCTTGCACCGAGCAGTATTGCATATTTCGAGGCATTCGAAACGCTCTTTCTTGCCAAATGGGGAGATAAGAAAAACACCCTTCAATTGTTGACCAAGTACAACAACATGAAGAGATCACCTGATGAAACGGTGCAGGAATTCTCAGCTAAATTCATGAAAATATATAATGCAATTCCTGATGAAGTAAAGCCCCCACCTAAAGCTGCCCAACTCAGATATGCTGATTCTTTCGAAAGTGATTTCGCTTTATTATTGAGAGAACGAAGATCTGCCACATTAGACGATATGATGACAGATGCCATTAAAGTAGAAGGAAACTTAATGGCTTCAGGGAAAATGAAATCTAATTATGGCAGAAACATCAGTAGAACTCAGGATAAAGCCCAAACTTCTACATCACAAACACCAGAAGAAAGATTCGAAGCAATGCTGAGAAATATGGAAAGGATGACATTGGGAAATAGACCCAACCCTAGAGAACAGGTTGATGGTCCACCTAGAAATCTGAGAAGAATAATCGTTCCACAGATCATAAAAAGGGAGCAGAGGAACCAGGGCAATCAGGCAGCTCAAGCAGATCAAACAAATCAAGGGAATCAAGCAAACCAGGGAAATCAAGGAAATTAGGGGGAACAACAAATAAGGCCTCCTTTTCAAAATAATTATGTGAATGAAGATTATGATGAATATTTTGAAGATAACATGAATTGTTGTGATGACAAAGAAACTGAGGTATTTTTTACCAAAGAGGAGCACGACCAGTTCATAGATGTGAGCGAATTCTTTCTACAAGATGAAGAGGAAAGGGTGTCTATGGAAGAAGACGATTATGAGGCCAGGTTGCAAAATGCCATCATGCAATTCCAAAGGCAATCCAATCTCTGGAATCAAAGAGTACCTCCCAACCCTCCAAAGGGTAATCTTCCGAAGGGGAATCCCACCAAAGAAGTTCAGAGTAACACACCTTCTTCTAGTCAGCAAAAGAAAGACTCCACTGCAAAAGATTCAGTTGCAAAAGACTCCACTGTGAAAGATCCTGTTGTGAAAGATACCGTGGAGAAGGGAAAGCAGAAAGAAGGACCTCAGAAGAAAATATTGACAAGAAAAGAAATGGTCACCAAAGAGGTAGAAAAAACTCCATCTTCTTTGGATTTCGAAAGTGAGATGGCTAAAATAAAAAATTTGGTGCCATTTAATGAATTGATTAGAAATAGTCAATACATAAATTAGATCATCAGGATGCTTAAAATGGGACAAGCCTCTGACAATCTGAACATACAAGATGATCATCCAACGATCTTATTCGAGCCAAGAGTGGAAGAAAACAACGAAAATGAAGAAGTTCGTCCTTTTTATGTCAGCCTGGAAATCCATGACATGACTCTACACAATGCTATGTTGGACTCTGGAGCATCTCACAACCTGATTCCCAAAGTGGTCATGGACCAATTGGGTCTTGAATTCACAAGGCCTTATAAGGACCTATTTTTGTTCGATTCAAGAAAGGTGAAATGCCTTGGCATGATAAAAGACATGGTGGTTTCCTTGGCATAAATACCAGCAAAGAACATGGTGATGGATGTCGTGGTCGCCGACATCCCTCCAAAATTCGGGATGTTGTTCTAGGTCATGGGTTGCAAATCTAAAGGGAACCCTCCAGATGGATATGTCGTATGCTACTATTCTTGTTTTTGGTCAAGACGGAAGGTTGTACAGGGAGGTTCTGCTTAAATATATGGTCAGCAAAAAATCACAATCTACCAATCATCCTATCTACTCAGTAAGCACTGAATTGGGGTCCTCCATTTTCTTCAATGACCTCTGATCCAGAGAAGAAGAAACAGGAATCGTCCTGGCTGACAAGGGGGTACCTGAATAGCATATGGAGGAAATCTCATAACAAAAGAGTGATGCAGAGGATCAGATATTAAAAATATTTTTGATGGAGTTGTGTGCAGAGAAGGAGTGGGAGCCGGTGTATGGATAAATCACCCCAAAGAAGATGCGAAGTTATGCTCTTACAAACTCGTTTTCGAATGCACAAATAGCATGGTCGAGTATGAAGCGTTAATATTGGGGTTGAAAGTCTTGGAAGAGTTGGGTGCCAAAAAAATTGCAGTGCTTGGAGATTCTGAACTCATCATTAATCAAATCAAAGGCATCTATCAAGCAAAACATCCCAGATTGAGAGCTTATAGAAACTTGGTACTAGAACTTTTGGAGAATTTTTCAAAATGCAATCTTTCAACAATTCCAAGAGAGAAAAATCAGGTTGCTGATGCTTTAGCTACCTCAACGGCAGTTTTCAAAGTCCCAATTTTCTCGGAAAAGAGCTACAAGGTCGAAGTCAAGTATAGGCCAGCAATACTAGACAACATGAAGCACTGACAAGTCTTTGAGAATGACAAATAGATAGAAAACTTCCTCAAAATGGAGAATGATTTTGAAAGCTTAAACATTGATGACGAATATTGTGATGATGAGGTGGATGCAGCTGCTTTCACCAAAGAGGGATACTTTGACAACCAGATTGTTGGCAGAGACATTGTACAGCTGAAGAGCAACATCATCCCCAAAGGTTTGGTGCCATTAGAGAAACTGTTCGATAATAACGATGTGGCCAGAAGTCCAAAGATCACAGTGGATGAAGGGGATGATGAAGATTGTAATATTGGGACTCCAAAAGACCCGAAAATCATTAAACTGTCCAAGAAGCTCAGGCCTGAAGTCAAAGAAAGGTATGTAAAATTAATGAAGGAATTCCCTGATGTTTTTGCTTGGAGTTATGATGAGTTAAAAGTTTATGATACTAGTATAATCCAACATGTTATCCCAATAAAGGAAGATCACAAGCCATTCAAACATAAATTAAGAAGGATAAATCCTCTGTTGTTACCATTGATAGAGAAAGAAGTAAAAAAGTTGTTTGAAGCAAAGATCATAGTGTCCCTGAGATTTTCCAAATGGGTAGCCAATTTAGTACCAGTTAGAAAAAAAAGTGGTGAAATCAGATTGTGTGTGGACTTCAGGAACCTGGATAAAGTATCTCTTAAGGACAACTACCCATTGCCCAAAATGGATCACATTTTACAGAAAGTGGTAGGCTCCTAGAGGATGTCCATGTTGGATGGTTTCTCAGGATACAACCAGATCATGGTACATCCTAGTGATCAAGAAAAGACGACATTCACCACACCTTGGCGAACATTTATGTATGCCAAAATGCCTTTTGGACTCATGAACGTAGGGGCGACATTTCAAAGGGGTATGGACATAGATTTTGCAGATGAAAAATATAAATTCACTGTTATATATCTGGATGACATTATAGTGTATTCTACCTTAGATGAAGAACATATCAAGCATCTCAGACAGGCGTTCGAAAAGTGCAGAAAGTTTGGCATATCCTTGAACCCGAAAAAATCAAATTTTTCCATGGAAGAAGGAAAAAAAAATGGGCACATTATTTCAAAGGAAGGGATAAAGGTAGACCCCAGGAGAGTGGAAGGGATCTTGAAGATTGGAATTCCCATAAGTAGAAAAGAAGTACAATCTTTCCTGGGCAAAGTAAATTTCCTGAGGAGATTCATTCCAAATTTAGCTAAAATCATGAATCATATCACAAACATGTTGAAGAAGGGAAATGAAATCAAATGGATCCCTGAAGCCATAAAATCTCTTGAAGACATCAAGGTGGTGTTGACGAAGGCCCATGTATTGGCTAGTCCAAATTTTGAGAAAGATTTCATACTGTTCTCTTTTGCCTCAGAACATACCATTGCAGGTGTATTACTTCAAAAGGATGAAAAAAACTTTGAAAATCCCATAGCATACTATAGTAAAATGTTGAGATACTCTCCTCTAAAATATGATATCATGGAAAAGAAAGCATATGCTTTAGTTAAGGCATTGAAAGAATTTTGGGTCTACATTCTACACTCACATACCATTGCTTATGTTCCCAGCAACTCAGTAAAGGACATCTTGACGCAGCCTGATCCTGAAGGAAAGAGAGGTAAATGGATTGCGGTATTGTTAGAATACGATCTCGAAATCAAGCTCGTGAAGTTGATCAAAGGACAAGGACTTGCTAGATTGATGGCACAAACAAACTGTGAACTCCTAGGAATGAACTTCACAACTGATTTGTCAGAAAAAGTGGAAGAGGAAGAAGGGGAAACTCCACAAATATCTCAGAAAATTCTTGACTCTGCATGGTATGTAGACATCATTTTTGTGTTGAATAATTTGCAGGCTCCTCCTGAGTATAGTAAAAAAAAAGCCATATTTTTGAAACTAAAAGCGGTAAAATTCTGCATTGTTAATGGGATGTTGTACTGGAAAGACCCGGGAGGAATTTTATTGATCTGATTGACAGAAGATGAAGAAAAGAAGACCATACAAGAATTCCATAAGGGTGACTATGGAGGTCACCATTATTGCAGGACAACGGTGCACAAAATTTTGAGAGCTGGTTTTTATTTGCCTAGTATTTTCCTTGATGTTTACAAAGAAGTGTCAAAGTGCCATTAATGTCAAATCTTCGATGGGAAAGGAAAATTGTGATCTCTTCCATTGAAGCCCATTTCAGTTGAAGCCCCTTTCAGATAGTGGGGCTTGGATTTTATAGGAGAAATACACCCACAGTCCTCGGCTCAACACAAATGGATTCTCACCGCAACACATTATTTTACTAAGTGGATCAAAGTTGTTCCTACTAGAAAAGCTACAAATGATGTTATCATTCGATTCCTAGAAGAAAATATCATGTCCAAGTTTGGATGCCTGGTGAATATTATAACAGATAAAGCAGCAGCCTTCAAGTCTAAAAAGTTGGAAAAATTCTGCAGTGATTACAATATTACCCTTGGTCATTCCACGTCATACTACCCGCAAGGAAATGGATTGGCTGAATATTCGAACAAAATCTTGGTCAGAATCATCAAAAAACTGTTGCAGGAGAACAAAAAGGCATGGCACAAGAAGCTCATTCATGCACTATGGGCTGACAGGATATCCCCAAAGAGCTCTATTGCCACATCCCCTTTCCAGATCGTTTATGGTACATAGGCTATCTTTCCTATTGTACTGGGATTTCCCGTAATGAGGTTGTTACAAGAGAAAGAAGCAGAATCAAATGTCAGTCGGAGACGAGAGGACAAACTCATTAGTGTGCAACAAACCAGAAAGAAGGCCTTCAATAACGCTCATCTATGCCAAGACAAGATCAAAGAAGATTTTGACAGACACACCAAAGTGGATGACTTCGAACCTAGAGACTGGGTATTGAGATGGGACACCAGGATCGAAGATAAAGGTAAACATGGGAAATTCAACCACCTATGGCGAGGCCCGTTCAAAATTGCAGCTTATCAGGGGAGAAATGCCTATCTGTTAGAAGAAAGTAATGGAGAGCTCGTTGGAGGAGGGCCTGTGAATGGAAGGTTCCTCAAGTATTACATTGTTTGAAAGATCATCACCCCACCATTCATTGTATATAATCATCTTACTTTTTCCTTTAAAAGCATGAAAGACTGAAATAAAATGGCATGGTTGAAGCCCGAAGTGAAGGCCCTAAGCTATGCTGAGTAGGTTTTAAGTTTGAATAAGGATCACTAGATTTAGATCACATTGATGAATCACAACCCAATGGGTAGGCACTTAGTCTATGTTTCTTTGCTACCTCACAGGGAAGATAACATCCCCAGTTGGAGCTAATGTTATCGCTATAACAATTTGCAGATGGCTTCCGAGTTTTAGAATTCTGGCAAGGGATCATATAGCCTCCAAGGTGTGAAAAAATAGAGGAGTAGGCCATATATGGAGACGTATGGACAAAGTAGCGGAAATGAGAAAAGGAGAACTCAGCGAACCGTTGATCCCGAAAGCAGCCCAGATCAACGGCTGAAACACGTATCGGAGATTTAACTAGCGTGGAAGTTAAGCAATCGAGGGGAGGCCGGGGAAAATTGTCGTGGTTTCATCAGAGGACGCGTGGCACCCGTAGGAGCGCATCGGGGGGAAACGTAGTATGGCCGAAACCACTTTCTCCAACCTCCGATGCCAAAGTCATCAGGAAAACGTGGACCGTAGATCTTAAAGTAGCCCGGATCAATGGCTAAGAAACATATCGATGATCGAAATAACACGAGGATTAACCGACGGAGGGCGGGCCGGGGGAAACCACCCTGGTTTAAATCATGGGCACATGGCACCAATAGAGACACATCAGGGCGAAAAGTGGTCCACCCAAAACCGTTTTCTCCAACCCCCGATGTCAATAGGTACCTATAAAAGGGGGACCCCCGACATTATTCTATGACACTTTAAAGCATTTAAATGTTCAAAAAGTTGGCGCAAAGCTTCCTTTCAAATTTCAAGGCTTAGAATTGAACCAGACCCGCGTCTCACGCTGCTTAACAGGTATTCTTTTCCATGGCTGCCCTTCCTGTCGTTTTGACCGCATGTGAGCAAGAGACCTCCTCCAGGGAAGAATCCCTAATTGACAGAGACTTTGATGTCTTTGACACTGAGATGATAGTCTCGCCCATTTCTGTGTCTAAATCGAATTTGTTGAACAATGCTAGAACCCACATACCTTTTCTCGAAGTGGCTCGAGCCTCCATCATTCCTTATGTCATAGAAACAGTCTTTTCATTCCCGAAATTTGTGAGCTGGTGTGTAGAAATATATTCTCAAATTAATGTCTAGAGTTTACAGTCTTATTTTTGGTTTAGATCTGTCAAGGGTTCTGGAAGAAATGAAGAGCTTCTTACAGCCAAATCTAGAGAACATGGTGGGAGATTGGGTGTTGTTCACACAATCCACTGTGATTTGGTTATATGGATACAAGAGGGACCTCCTTTGTTACTAGTTTTTCTGACCCCCATGGTCTTTGCTTTTGATTTTATAAGATAGAGGATTGTCTCGGAGATTGAACATTTCCTGAAGGCACAAAAGGCTTCTAATCTAAAATTTCCATTCGCGGTGGGCCGCTTTGTAGTGAAGAATAAATCCTGTCTACCCCAGATTCAATCTAAACTCAATAAATTTGGTTTCACTTAGTTGCAATGGAGAAGATATGATCTGCATCAGGTCATATCGAAGAGAAGATTGGCGAGTAGGCAGGGTCCCTATGAACATGAACATGATGAAGAATTTGAAAAGTTAGCCAATCTAGAGACATGTGCAGAGATGGACGTCACCATGCATCCTGACCAAGTAAAACAAATAGAACCAACATCCCAGCACAGTCCGACATGGAAACCTTCACCTAGATTGGTTATCAAAACTCCTAAAATGAGCATCTACAATAAGAGAAAGGATTCAGAGGCCCTGGGTGAAAGCAACCAACAACACACTCTCAAGAAAATGAGAGTCACATCACCCTCTCAAGTAATTAACTTGGAAGAAGAATAATCAAAAGGAGAAACATGCATGGATATGGTAGAAACTACAGCTAGGAGTGAAAAAACCAATACAGAAAACAAGCCACTGAATGAGAGAAACACAAAGGTTTTCAGCAGCAGAAAATATGCATTCATCCAGACACCTGAGGCAATATATCAGTCCAAGGAATATTTGATGCACAAATACGTCGTGAAGGGGAGTATAGCCAACAACGAAATAAGGGACCTTTTACTTGAAGTAGAAGGAACTTCCCAGCGTAAGGCTCACTTGCTTTCAGTCAGAGATGTCGAGAAAAAGACATTTAATATTGCAGTGACTGATGATGAAAAAGTATCCAAAATCAAAATGCACTATGAGAACATTGTTGCCCCAGTCAAAGTGAAATTTCATAGGAATGTCAGTGACATGTTATACTCTGATTATCTGGGCTTGGCTCTAAAGGTTGCAAGATTAACAACATATGCATCAAAACTAGATGGGCAGCTGAAACAAGAAAAGGTGTCCAACGAATCCTGGATGACACAAGTTAAGAGGCTGGAATCTGAAGGCCCCCAGGGGATAAAAGCTTCTCTAGATGAAAAGGATAAACTGATCCAGAGCCTAAAGAAGAAATTGAAGATGTCACCTACATATCATCCACAGATGACAAAATTGACAACTTTGGAGCATGAGAAGGAAAGCTTCAGACAAGAGGTGCTCAATTACAAAGCTAAGGTATTGCAGTTAGAGAAAGAAAAAGAAGATTGGTTACAAATGAAAGTAGCGACATCGGACATGGAAATCATTGTGCCCACTTGTATAGAGGCTGGATCAAGCGCTAAGGGGATAGTCCAGGCCATGTCTCAAGTGAGCTTGAAAGAAAATGAGGTCAAAAGTCTCAAAGAAAACATGGAAAATTTGAGGCAAGAAATGAAGGTGAAGGATGAGAAGATGGCTCAACTCCATAGAGAAAATCAAGATTTGCAGGAGAGAGTGAATAAGCTAAAAAATAGGTTAAAGGGAAAAACATTATTGCAAGGGGCCAAACATATCATATGGGATGCTATTGTTGTGGAGGCTACTAAATTTAGGGTTTACCTAAATTTTATCAACGACGAAGACAATATGGTTGCTACAGCTCGGAACAGATGCAAGGTTGTAAATGAAGTATTAGCAAAGAAGCCCTCAGAATGGGCCCAAAATGCCATTGACCTACTGAATGCCATACCAATTGTTGACCTTCCTACCATTAGTGTGAAAGACAGGACCGCATTGATCATTGCAGCCAGGAGGATCATTGCCAAGCAAAATCTACTTAGATCAGTCCAGAATAAAGCTATGCAAATGGAGCAAATCATACAAGAGTTCAGAGATGCTTTTGAACAATTGTTTTCCAAAGGCCTTCCATCATTCTGGGATGGAAAAGGCTCATTATACAATCAAGAGGATTATCACTCTCTCCTCATGCAATGTAGGATGGATCATTCTAGGTTTGAAGATATGGAAGAAAGTCTGAAGGGCCCAAGTCTAGTAGAGAATTTAGCTACGGATTTTGAGATTTTAAATAAGTTTAAGACAGTGAAGGTCAGCATGCCAACCATGTCCTATGCTACATGCATTGACTTGGAAATTTTAATCAAAGAAATGATGGATTATGAAACCCCCTCCGATCTGCAGTGGAAAGAAATCGTACGCTTGGGTAAAACAAAGTGCAACGTCCCCAGAGCCAACAAGTGATCTCCAGGTGTCACCAGTCTTGCAGAACTGACAGGAGCTCAGAACGAGACAAATGGCATGGAATAAGTCGGGTAGTCGGAGAAATTGTTCATGATTTTGAAACATTTTCTTTTTGCTAATTATTGTAAATCGTTTCGTATATCTGAAACTGTCAATCAAAACTATTATAGAAGTTGAAACGTTTTGGTTTCAGTTGGTTTTATTTAGATTGTATAAATATTGAAAGATGAGATGTAACTAATGTTGGCGGCAGTGAATCTGAATTGAATACAAATGCAGAAGATCTTGAAGTTTCTACAAAAAGATTCTAACAGGTGGTGATATGAGCTTTGTTTTCTTTCATCGTATGTATTTCCTGTAACTTGTCATTTCATTTACATTTTCTTCTATTTAAATTGGAGAGTTTAAAGGCTCAGAATTCGTCCCGTGACGCTCTTGGCTTAAGCAATTTAAACTATGTGATTATCTTCTTAACTTATTCAGAATTCATTCCAGTAATGCTATGATGCAGTTATTTGTTTTCTTCATCTTCCTACAGGTCTTTTTATTTCAAGAATAACTCAGATTCATCGCCTTATTTACCCTTTGTACTCTGGAGAGTTCTATCAGTCGATGCATTGTTTTCGTTCACTTTCAGAATTTTGACTCCATATCCCTGTGTGTTCCTCCCCTTCTTTGCCACCAAAATTTGTAAAAACCCCCAAAATAAACTAAATCTAGCCATCGTTTATCAAAGAAATACCAAGTGACATGAGAGAGCCCTCTCTGAGTTGAGCAGACTAGTGCCTCAGCTCTAAAGCTGGTTGAAACAGTTACCTCTGTTGTTTGTTTATTCAGTCGGACAGATTTATAGAGTGCTAACACAACCTACATATCGCAGTTACAAAGAATAAAGTACTAAATCAGCTGAAGGAGATTATTTTTCTTTATGTTTTTCTTCATTTAAATTGTTGAAAGAAAATTATAAGATCATCACTGAAGCAAAGGAATGTGTGTTGATGCCAAATCACACTGATTCACTGGAACAAATTGACAAGAGATTGAAGCAATATTCTCATGTGTTTGATGACCCCGTTACTTGTTATGTAGAAGGTCTTGTCAGTTCAAAATTGCAGCCATTGGTAAAAAATGAATCTAAAAATGAGTGTGTTCAATGATCCAAAGAAATTGAAAAAAGTGCGTATGACAGCAGTGAATAAAATGAAGAAGGTTTTGAATCAAGTGAAAGAACCTTTCCATTGTGTTTTTCTTCTTTCAAATTGTTGAATAATTTTTTTTATAATGTTTCAAATCAGAAATCCTCCAGGCATGATGTCGAATATGAAGAAAGCAGTGGACTTGCAAATGAAAACAATCTTCCATTATGTTTTTCTTCCTTTGAATTGTTGAAAGTAAATCATGAGATAACAGAGGAAACAAGGAAGTTTGACTGCATTCACAGTGACATTGTTTTACATGAGCAAATTATTATCAGTACGGAAGACCAACAACCTTCTCATGCATTTAATGACAGTGTTGCTGATTACATGGAAGGTTATCTTAGTTCAGATTTGCAGCATGTGCTCAACTACTAGCTTGGAAATAAAGATGACGATAAATCAACGTCAGTGTTGGATATGGATTTCTTTCCACCAGGGGTTTCATTTCAACCAGCATTGTCTTTTGATTCAAAAGATTGTTATTTCCAACAGTCTCAGCAGATTTTTCAGCCTCTTGGTAGCAATCAACAGGTTAAACCACATGAATACAAGAATGCAGTGGAAGGAGTGAAACATGATTGTTGTTTTGTGCATGTTTTAGAGGATCCATTTGCAGTTTTTTTGGAGGCAGTAGATAGTCCCAATGTTTTTTTTTTTTTTTTGAGATTTGAATTTATAGGTAAATTATTGAACGAATTATCAGTCAATCGGCTTTGGAGCAAGCATGTGCAAAGAAAACAAATAGTGGATGAAATACTTTCATGGTTGCATTGGCATTATGATTTCACTTGATTGACAGTTCATTTTAGTGGTTAGGGTAGGTAGGTGTGAATAAGCTTGTTGATCAAGCATTTTTCAGTTTGGATTTTCAGTTGTGTGTACAGTGAAATTTTAGGGGTGTATACAACGTTCAGTCTCCAGTTGAGAGAAGGGTACACACATGTTTTGGAAGCAACCCAATGGACCAGGCACAAGGTCTACAAGTTCTTTGCTACCTCACTGGGAGGATAACATCCCTAGTTGGAGCCCATGTTATCACCATTTAAATTTTTGGTGTAAAATCGAGATTTTAGGGCTTAGCAAGGTGCTCAATCAGTTTGGAAGTCAGATAAATTTGGGGAAGGGTCGGAAAATGGCAGAAGAGACTAAATTTGGCGGAGGCGTTAAGTAAATCGATCTTGAAAGGATATAGATCGCCTTTTGCCGATATCAATGGTTTGGAGAGATTTCTTAGTTTGAAACGACACGGAGGTTAAATTATCTAAGTGGTCCCAAAATTTCAGCCTTGGTTTCCCCGCAAGGTATGTGGCATATTCTAGTGTATTTCGGGGTGAAAGGCAGGTTGCCTCAAAACCACTCCATCACACCCTCGAAATCACGTGTTAAATTTCATTAATTGAGTCTAATCTGAGGGCTACATGTGACAATGAAACTTGACGGTGAGTCAAATCATCCATAGAAACATGCTTGTGTACCATTCGTCCACGTAGTGCCAAATAAGCACCGCCAAATAACCGATTTGATACTCATCATTAAAAAATGATAGACGAATGTGAGTGGCTATTATCCCCATAAGGATTTTTGTTAGTAGCCAATGATTATAATTGATTGCGACTTTTACTCAAAACACAGGTGAGATTACTCTATATTGGGAAATTAACGGCTTATTCCAGAGCGAGATATATGCAAATCGAATCGCTCATTCAACTCAAGTGCAGTTTGATGGAAATAGGCTCATATTTCTTGACAAACCAGAGGAAGTCGAGGAGAAAGATTCAACGATTTTCAGCAAATCAGGGAGTTCGAAGAATATGACAGAACTATCAAATAAAAAGAGAGAAAGGCATGTTGCACAAATCCTAACAACAAAATCTCATGCAAAATCTGTTGAAGAGCCAAGAGAATGCCAAGAGATTAGGATGAATCCTATTATAAAGGATTTGATTATTAATGGATATGCAGATGGATACAACACACAAGTTGGTGTAAGAAAAAGGAAAAAAACAACGAAAGGAGGAGGCTAAAGCTGGAACAGTCAAAAGCATTAAAGAAAATCAGCCTAGCTGGCTTGACACGTTAAAGGAAGAGATTGAAAACCTAAAATAAAACTACATGACAAGATAAATTGAGTATATTTCAGGGGACCTTGTGATACTATAGACATGAGGCATTTAGTAGAAAGATCCCAGGTATTTCGGTTTATGTTTGTAATTGTTTCCCAGAAAGTAGGAGTTCGGTTTTGATGAGTTACTCCCTCTGTAACCAATGTTTATTTTTGGAATCTTGGAAAGAATGACTCATTTTTTGGCCTCATATGTAATTTATCTATATATACTGTTAAAAAGATAAAAGAATGGTTCGACTGGCTGGAGAGGGGCATGCATTTGTAGGAGGAAAAATTTGTGATTTCTTATTAATTTTAATACAAGCAGAGAAGGTTTTCTTGGATAGTTGAGATTCATCATGGTGTTGATGTTCAATATGTTTTCCTGTATTTTATATTCATGAATGTGTTTTTCTGCTAGTAATAATATTTAAGTAAAAGAACAAATTCATCTTGTTGGTGCTCCTTCTCACATTGATTATACTTATTATGTGTTTATTGGTTTCTGATTCAGAATTCAACCTTGATTGGTGCTCTGTTTTCTATATCCATCCTTTATGTTCCTTCTTCTAAATCTATACCAAATGATTCGTCCTCTGTTAGATGCCTCTTGGCATAGTGTTATTTCCTTTCTTTCCAACTACCATCTCATATTGTTTATTTGGCTGGACACGGTGCCTATTTTGCCTTTGTTCCCTCAAGAATACATAGCTTGTAAATCTTCATATGGTTTCAGGAGTTGACCCCATTTCCCAACGAACAAGTTCTCTTTTTTGTCCTACCAACCCTTTAAAAACTATCCCTATTGCAGAATATGACCTTTGTGTGTCCATTGCCAAATCTTTTTGAGTATTCTACATGTTTGAGAAATCCCTCTATGGTTGGAAGGGTCATAATCCAACCTAAAGTTGGTTTGTAGGTTACCTTTGTCGTTTGTTTATCAGTCGAACAAATTTACAGAGTGCTAACACATGGTATGGCATGGCATGGCATAGCAATTCATGGTATGGAAAGACATGGTATGGAATGACACGACAAGGCATGGAAAGGCAAGGCATGATTTGGAAAGACAAGGCATGACAAGTGAATGCAAGAAATGGAATTTCAAGGCATGGTATGGAAAGGCATGGCATGGAAAGGCATACCATAACATAGCAAGGCATGGCATGGCAATGAAAGACATGGAAAGACTAGGCATGCAATGGCAAGGCATGGCATGGCATGGCATGACAAGGCAAGGCAAGGCAATGCAAGGCATGACATGGAAAGGCATGGCAAGGCAAGGAATGTAAATGCATGGTATGGAAAGGCATGGTATGGAAAGGTAAGGCATGGAAAGTGAATGAAAGGCATGGAAAGTGAATGCAAGGCATGGCATTGCAAGTCATGGTATGGAAAGGCATGGCATGGAAATGCATACCATACCATATCAAGGCAAGGCATGGCAAGGGAAGGCATACAAAGGAAAGGCATGGCAAGGGAAGGCATACAAAGGCAAGGCATGGCATGGAAAGGCATACCATACCATACCAAGGCAAGGAATTGCATACCATACCAAGGCAAGGCAAGGCATACCATACCATGGCATGGCATAGCATGGCATGAAAAGGCAAGAAATGGCATGACATGGCATGGAAAGGAAACACAATGCAATTCATGGCAAGGCATGGCATGGCATGGAAAGGTAGGGTAGGGAAAGGCATGACATGGCATGGCATATGGTATGGAAAGACATGGCATGGAAAAGAAAATGAATGGTATGGAAAGACATGGTATGGAAATGCATAGTATGGCATGGCAACGCATGGTATGGAAAGGCATGGTATGACATGGCAAGGCATGGTATCGAAAGACAAGACATTGCAAGTGAATGCAAGGCACGACATTGCAAGGCATGGTATGGAAAGGCATGGCACAAAAAGGCATACCATACCATAGCAAGGCATACCATACCAAGGTATGGCAAGGCAACACATACCATACCATACTAAGGCAAGGCAAGGCATACCATACCATACCATACCATATCATACCAAGGCAAGGCAAGGCATACCATACCATGGCATGGCATGGAAAGGCAAGGCATGGCATGGAAAGGCATGACATGGCATGAAAATACAAGGAAAGGCATGGCATGACATGGCATGGAAAGGCATGGTATGGTATGACATGACATGGAAAAGCATGGTATGGAAAGACATGGCATGGCATAGAAAGACATGTCATGGAAAGGCATGGTATGGAAAGACAAGGCATGGAAAGTGAATGCAAGACATGGCATTGCAAGGCATGGTATGGAAAGGCATGGCATGG
>JZKD02S1614731.1:61210-77065 GCA_000966675.3 Picea glauca | reverse complement strand
AAAAAAAAACATAAAATCAAAAATCTGTTTGAATATTGAGTTGGAAACTCGTTTTTATTTGAGTGAATTTAATATTATTTGATAAAATTTCATGTATTTAATATTACCTTATTCTAAATATTAAATGTTTTAAAATATTAAATGTTTTAAATTTTGTTTTTTTCAATTATATTATTTAATTAATTTTATTTAAATTTAGTACAATATTGTTGGATTTAAGCGTTTGAATGTGGTTAAGTTTGTATGTATAATTTAAGTGTTAAAAATAAAATTTTGAGCATTTAAGTGTGGTTAAGTCTGTATGTATAATTTAAATGTTAAAAATAAAATTTGAGCATTTGAGTGTGGTTAAGTCTGTATGTATAATTTAAGTGTTAGAAATAAAAATATCTGCAGGATTCTAGCCAGGGCGGATTCGTTGTTTGGAGACTCGTTTTTATTTCGGTGAAATTAATAGTATTTGATAGAATTTCATGTATTTAATATTACCTTATTTTAAATATTAAATGTTTTAAATTTTGTTTTTTAGTTATATTATTTAATTAAATTTATTTAAAATTTAATAAAATATTGTTAGATTTGCACATTTGAGTGTGGTTACTCTAAATATTAAATGTTTTAAATTTTTATTTTTTTTTCAGTTATATTATTTAATTAAATTTATTTAAAATTTAATAAAATATTGTTGGATTTGAGTATTTGAGTGTGGTTACTCTAAATATTAAATATTTTAAATTTTGTTTTTTTCAGTTATATTATTTAATTAAATTTATTTAAAATTTAATAAAATATTGTTGAATTTGCACATTTAAGTATGGTTAAATTTGTATATAATTTAAGTGTTAACAATAAAAACATTTGTCTGATTAGAACTAACCACCTAAAAAGCAATAAAAAAATTATATTACTACAACAATCATCCGGCCTACCAACTAATTAAATGTTTTAAATTATTTTTATTTTTTTTTAATTATATTATTTAATTAATTTTATTTAAAATTTAATAAAATATTGTTGGATTTGCACATTTGTGTTGTTAAATCTGTATGTATAATTTAAATGTTAGAAATCAAATACTAATTAAATGTTTTAAATGTTGTTTTTTTTTAAATTATATTATTTAACTAATTAAATGTTTTAAATTTTGGTTTTTTTTTTAATTATATTATTTAATTAATTTTATTTAAAATTTAATAAAATATTGTTGGATTTGCACATTTATGTTGAATTTTTTTTTTTAATTATATTATTTAATTAATTTTATTCAAAATTTAATAAAATATTGTTGGATTTGCATATTTATGTTGTTAAATCTGAATTTTGTTCTTTTAATTATATTATTTAATTAATTTTATTTAAAATTTAATAAAATATTGTTGCAGGGGTTGTCACCATTCGAGGGATTGAAACGAAAGTAGCAGGTGATAGTGGTATGAATAGTGTGGGCATAAAAGGTTGCTTTGTCGATGACAATGTGGTGGGTATTATGGTGATTATTTACTATATTTATTCTTGTTTAGAAATGAGATAATAATAATATAATTAAATTAATTATATTATTTAATTAATTTTATTTAAAAGTTAATAAAATATTGTTGGATTTGCACATTTTTGTTGAATTTTGTTTTTTTTTAATTATATTATTTAATTAATTTTATTTAAAATTTAATAAAATATTGTTGGATTTGCATATTTATGTTGTTAAATCTGAATTTTGTTTTTTTAATTATATTATTTAATTAATTTTATTTAAAATTTAATAAAATATTGTTGGATTTGCACATTTATGTTGTTAAATCTGTATGTATAATTTATTTTTAACTATATTATTTAATTAATTTTATTTAAAATTTAATAAAATATTGTTGGATTTACATATTTATGTTGTTAAATCTGAATTTTGTTTTTTTAATTATATTATTTAATGTTGTTAAATATGTTGTTAAATCTGAATTTTGTTTTTTTAATTATATTATTTAATGTTGTTAAATATGTATGTATAATTTATTTTTAATTATATTATTTAATTAATTTTATTTAAAATTTAATAAAATATTGTTGGATTTACATATTTATGTTGTTAAATCTGAATTTTGTTTTTTTAATTATATTATTTAATTAATTATATTTAAAATTTAATAAAATATTGTTGGATTTGCACATTTATGTTGTTAAATCTGTATGTATAATTTAAATGTTAGAAATAAAAACATCTGCCGAATTCGAGCCAGCGACATAAAAAGGCAATTAAAATTTGCATAACACTTATTATTATTTATGAATTTTTAATATAAAACTTATTATTATTTATGAATTTTTAATATAAAATTTATTATTATTTTATATGATTTTTTTATTATAAAATTGTTTTAAAATTAAATAGTAACATCATGGATTCAAGCAAGTTTGGCATAAAGATGTCTGGTCTTGATTAAATTCTTGAAAAAACATGGAAGACATCATACAGATACTATTAAAAAAATTGTCAAATCAAAATTTAAGAGAAAATGTGGTGTGATAAAGAGTTAGAGGAAAAAAGAAAATTAATGTATTATAAGGATGTAATAAACCCTAATCTAGAAGATCAAAATTATCTATCTGTTTTGACAAGTGTACAGAAAAAAATAAGCATTGCTAAGATGAGAACAAATTCTCATGAGCTCCATAGTGAAACAAGGTGCTGGTCAACTCCTTAAAAGCCATGGGATGAAAGAGTGTGTCACTTTTGTGACAATAAGAAGGTTGAAGATGACAAACATTTTCTCTTAGATTGTCCAACCTATACCCAGATTAGATCTCATTTTCAAAATATTTGTCACACTACCAACCTTCCTAACTTCTTAACTCAACAAAACTATGGTGATCTTGGAAAGCTTCTCTTAATGTTTTTGGAGCACACAAACAAAATTCTAAAGAATCTCAAATAATCACTTACCCTCTTAAGGTCCTATAGACCAATTTAATCTTAGTGAACTTTAATCATCATTATCATTTTAATTTTCATTTACATAAAAAATTAAAAAAATAATTTATTTTCATTTCAAATTTAAAAAGTGATTTTTTATTTTAGTTTTCATATGCATGAAAATTTTTACAAAATATTTTTTATTTTACTTTTTATTTTTATTGAAAATTTTGAAAAATATTTTTTTTATTTTTTATTTTCATTTACATGAAAAATAATCTTAAGCCATTTAAAAAGTGATTTTTTATTTTAGTTTTTATTTGTATCAAAAATTTCACAAACAATTTTTTCTTTTTACATTTACACTTAAAATAATCTTAATCCCTTTTACAATGATTAATAACTCACGACAATGAAGTTCTTTTATAATGATTTGATAAATAATTTTCTATTATTTTTATTTTCATTTACATAGAAAATAATCTTAAGCCCTTTCATAATTATTGATGATGACTACAATGGAACAATGAAAAGTGATTCTTATTTTATTTTCATTTAAATGGAAAAATTTGACAATTTTTTTTTTTTGTTTTGTTTATTTTAGTTTTCATTTTTATTTATTTTAGTTAATAATTTATTTATTTTTATTTATTTTAGTTAATAATTTATTTATTTTTATTTATTTTAGTTATTATGTATTTGAAAAATATTTATTTATTTTAGTTTTAATGTACATGATTTTATTTTATTTTTATTTTAGTTTTCATTTTTTTTTTGTGGTATGGCTCTGCAACTACTTTGGTTGAATTATTTGGTCTCACTCGTTATTAATGGGATCAAGGATACTTTCAACAAGAAATAGAGCGATCGGTTTGTGCCGGTTTGGCCGAAAATTTGAGCTTATCAGAAGCTTGGTCAAAATTTCCCGAAAAACACGTTTTTTATGATTACATTGGTAATAATCCAGCTAAGGGGGGGTTATTCAGAGGAGGTGCGATGGACAATGGAGATGGAATAGTTGTTGGTTGGTTAGGACACCCTATCTTCAAAGATAAGTAGGGAAATGAGTTTTTTGTACGTCATATGCCTACCTTTTTCAAAACATTTCTAGTAGTTTTGGTAGACAAAGAAGGAATTGTGAAAGTCGATGTTCCTTTTAGGAGGGCAGAATGTAATTAGGTAGGAATAAGAACAAGGCTATGACTAGATACCTATTGTATAAGAACAAGTTAAATAACATGGAAGACAATAGGCTTCCTAAAATTGCTTCAAATTCGAGTCGTAACCACCATCGACTCAAGCGAGGATGGCATAATGTTGTCCAGTCTTAGCTAAATTATTGGGGAATCATGGAAGATGCCATTTTGTAGAGTAAAGATACTATTAAAAATATCATCAAATCAAAATTTAAGGAGAAAATAGGTTGGTCAATTCCTAAAACACAATGGGATGAAAGAGTGTGTCACCTTTGTGACACTAAGAAGGTTGAAGATGAAAAGCACTTTCTCTTAGATTGTCCATCATATACCTAGATTAGATCTTATTTTCAAAATATTTGTCACACTACCAACCTTCCTAACCTCTTAACTCAACAAAACTATGGTGATCTTGGAAAGCTTCTCTTAATGTTTTTCGAGCATAGAAATAAAATTCTAAAGAATGGAAAATAATCACTTATCCTCTTAAGGTCTGATAGACCAATTCGGTCTTAGTGGAAGTTAATCATGATCATGATCATCATCATCATTATATAATCTTTTACTATAACATTTATTATTGTTGATTAGTTAAAAGGGATAAAGTTTCACGTGTAATTTATTTATTGTATTGATAATAATGAGATGCATTTATATTCCTTCTGAAAACATATTTTTAGAGTTGGACAAATTAGCGGATCATAAGGAAAATGTGTTGTCTTCTTAACATAGTCACCTAGCATAACATAGTCAAGCTTTGTTTATGTTGTGTTAAAAATAAAAATCAATGAGACACAATGTTTAACTACACGCTTTTTGTCCCCTGGATGGGGTGTTAGTGCGGGCCACATGGCAAGAGGAGGAGGAGATGTCCGACCAGCGAGGCAGGGGGCCATGTGTCGGGCTCGTGCCAAGTCCCACCGCCTAAACCTTGCATTTATTTGATATTACGTCGCCCACTGCACCATTAACGCTGGTGCGCCCAACTCCCATTACCGACTATACCATGGCTTCTCTGTCTACAGGTGACTTCAATCCCCGCTTGCAACCCGACCCTCTCATCCCTCAGCTGCCCAGACCTAGCTCACTCTGGTTTTTCATGGTGCTCACAGCCTTCGGACTTCTCCAGGCTCTCCACGACCATCCGGGGCATTCGGTTCAGTTCTGCCTTCCCTCCGAGCTCAGAATGTCGCGCCAAAGAGGGAGGCCAAGGAGAGGATCTCCATGGCATCCTCCTCGGCCCCGTGTTTCTATTTCTCCCCCTGGTTCGCCCTCAACGCACTCCTCGCAGCCTTTGTAGCCCGAGCTGGAACCTCTCGCCTCCTCCACCCCGCCTGCCTCCCAGTTCGAATGTATGGTCATCACTGATAGCTCGTCAGGATCTCTCTCGCGATTTCCCACAGCTCCACAAAATTCCCTAGCCAGCGGGCCTTCTTTTGCACGGAAACTTGCTCCTCCCGCCCACCCTTCGAGGCGCCACCCTTTCTTCAAAATGCCCAGCACAGTACGCACTCGTCTACCGACTTCATCCCTGACTCGCAGCTGAAGGATAGTCTGGCCATCCTCTATGGGCTGGTCTTTGAGCTCTGGCAAGGATTGGAGGACCTCCATTTCTGACTGCAGCTTTTGGATGGGAAGACTTCGACCCTCCTTCAGATCCTTTCCACCTTCCAGGAAGCTTTCCACTCCACTCCAGAAGCCGCGGCAACAACATATATTCCCCATGCAAAGGCCGACGACAGGAACGAACAGGTGCAACAACTAGAAGGGGACGACGTGGTGCAGGTCACGCACGAGGACACAGAGGTTGCGACAGCTACGGGCATCCATGCACACAGTCCACCTGGAGTCACCCTGCCAGCTGCCAACTTGGAAGGGGGCAACTTGGCCGCTGACATGCAACTGGAAGGTAAAGGGACGCCCATTGTAGAGGAACCTTGGGACGCGGCCTACCAAGCCACCTGGCCAGGTTATTTGCCAAGTGTCTGACCCCTCTAGGGATCTGATCTTTTTGCTAGTTTATTTTCATAGTTGTAGCCTAGTCAGATTAGTTTTGTTTATCTAAGACTGTCAGACTGTAAATTGCTAGACTTACCCAGCTGGCTGAACTGGTTTCCCCTCTCTTGGGGCAGTTCGGTAACTACAACACGATTGTTTTCAAGATTCTGTAACTCTGAACTGGTTTTTGAAGGCCCTTATATATAAAATCTCTTACTTAAAAAAAAAAAAAAAAACTACACACTTTTTGTGAATAAATGATATATAAGTATATGGTTTGAACATTGTTTTACAGTAATTCAATATCATTTTCAATTATAAATTATAGATTAAGGTCTTGGAATACATATTCTACTGTTTTATTTGTAGATTTTTAATTATAAATTTAATGTTAAATTTTACAATAAACAAAATATATAATATAATTTACTTGAAATGAATATTCTACTATTTTATTTGTAGATTTTTAATTATAAACTTAATGTTGTTTGAAAATTTCACAATAGGCAAAATATATAGTTTATTTGAAATGAATATTTTATTGTTTTATTTGTAGATTTTTAATTATAAATTTAATGTTTTTTGAAAATTTCACAATAAAATAAACAAAATATAAAGTATATAGTTTATTTGAAATGAATATTCAACTGTTTTATTCGTAGATTTTTAATTATAAATTTAATGTTCTTTGAAAATTTCACAATAAAATAAACAAAATATAAAGTATATAATTTAAGAAAAATTGAGAGCCAAGCTAATAACTTATAATGTTTTGAATTTTACTTCTTAAACACATGTGCCGCCAAAATATTTAAAAAAACAAATAATAATCGTAAACACTGCATTACCAAAATAATAATAATAATAATAATAATAATAATAAAAATGTCATTTTCATATTACAACTTAATGTAAATATTAACAATTTAAAAAGTTATGATATCTAAACTATATTACTATATAATACAATGTTATATATCAATATTAAAATCATTCGATATTGTATCGCTTTATGTACCAACCATGTCCAACAATTATATGTAAGAATACTATATATATTCCTAGAATTAAACCTTTTATTCTTAGTAAAATATCTAACTATATCCAATAATCATACTTCACTTGGTGTTTTGCATTTAAACGTCAACGTAATGTGTATATATATTCCTAACACTTAGATTGGTTTATACTAGAGTTTTGTCATTGTAATAATCATACTTCATAGATTGGCTTATATTATAGTTTTGTAATTGTAATAATCATACTTCACTTGGTGTTTTGCAAGTAAACTTCAACGTAATGTGTATATATATTCCTAACCCTTAGATTGGCTTATTAGAGTTTTGCAGTTGTAATTATTGGATAAAAAGTATTGTATTAGAATTTTTATTACAATTGTTTTGATAGAAGATGTCTTGTTAGTTTTTTATATGAAAGTGGTTATGGATATTCTATTGGAACAATTTATCAAAACACATTTCATAATATTTTAAAATCTTAAATTATGTAGTTTATTTTTTTGGATACCAGATTAATTATTACTAACTTATTATTCGGATTAATGAAAATAATTGAATACAAAAATGAAAGAAGATGCAAATATACACACCATCCACACAATTGAGCACAAGATGTATCTTGGGAAATCCGATAAATGAGAAAACCAAGCTAGAAAATGAAAATACAAAGAAAGGGGCACTCACTATTGAGTTTCCTATGACTTTGTAGCATGAATAGATACTACGTAATTTTCATCCTACTTCTATTATGCTCTCAAATCACGCTCATTCGATACTCTACTCAACTATGGAACAAGTACAATACAAAAGAATGAAACCCCTTCTTTTATTAGCGGCCCAATATTTAACATAGCACAATAGTCATCTAGGGTTAGGGTTTTTTCATCATCAACCCTCAATTAGTGATAAGGTTTTGGACTTTTTAGAATCTTCTTGAAATTCTACACGTGGCTAGGCCCACATGTGAATAATAGGAGTTGACATGACATCCACTTGTACCATGGTGGTCAACAAGGTATGTCAACTTGTGAGAGACATAACTTCCACATACAAGCTCTAATTGAAGCAAATTTTGCATTGTTGGAAAGGTCTCAATATCTAGAATAGAGTTAAAGGATTGAGAGCTATAATCACAAACCTTTAACCCCAAAAAATATCATTTGATGTCTCAAAATGACATCAAACAAATTAATTTTGTGATTATCACAACTTTATTCTTAATTAAGAGTCCATCACATTAAATTTATAACTAAGATTAATGCAAATAGGGAAATATAAATAAACAAATTTTCAAGGAACTATAAAGGATTAGGTATCAACATGGTTAAACCATGAGCAGGTTAATTATGAATTAATTATGAGTGAGATAGTTTAATTAAAGTAGATAAGTTTTTTTTTTTTTTTTNAAAAGGGAGGAGCCTGCTATAATATATTATCAAAAAACTGTATCAGAATGTACATAGTCAAGAGTCTTGGTAATCCAAAATGCTACCGGAAACCGGAAACCAGCATAGGTACATAGCAAAAACAACCATAAACTAGTGGCACCCGTCCTGCCCGGAGGAAACCAGGACAGGTGCCTAAAGTCTAAGAAAACATAAAACAGTAGCATAAAACTAAAGCCATAGAACATGAAAAGCCTAGGTAATTGGTGACCTGTCGCCTTCAGTTGTCTTCCATGTGGAGCCGGCCGGGATGGCGAAAGGCTGTGCACAGAGGGGACATTTTCGCCGTGCTGGAGCGCCAGAGTAGGCATCTAGAAGCATGTCCAGGCACTGGCCCATGATGAGGGCACGATGCTCCAGGTCAGACATGTGGCCTCGGAGCTCAAACACCAAGGACAGGTGCTCCTCACAGAGGAGAAAGACATGCAGGTCACCACCTTCGTCGTCGGGCGCTCTTCGCTTCGCGTCATCCTTCCATCCTTCCTTTCCCTTCGCACGTCCAGCATCAAACGCAGCTTCCAGGTCTGGCCAAGGTTCCTCTTCCACAATGCAACCAGGAAAATCGGCATCCAAACCCAGACTGCGTTTGTAATCCCCACTGCCAGACCTCCCTGTATCGCATGGCGTCTCCTTTATCGTCAGGTCCTCCAAGGTCGGGTCCTCCTCTACGATGCAAGCCGGGTACCATTGCTCAGTGCCACCCTCCAACATAACAGTGTCCATACTACTGCGACCAATTCCCTTTTCGACTATGGTGGATAGCAGAGCCTTCTCCTCAGCTCAAGCCTTCTTTCTCATCAGAGAAGTAGCCATAACCAGAGCACGTTCGAGTTGCTCTCTACGCTGTCGCTGCTCCTTGTGAGCGTACCAAGCAGAGTCGCGGCGCGGTGTTCCTCGTTTCCTAGTCATGTTGCAGAGCGCTCTCCAGGAAGTACAAATAGGCTGGGACGAGGGCGGAAGCCAATTAAGAACACAGGCAGAAGGACTCGTATCAATGCTCCACGAGAGGATAGTGAACCAGGGCGCGAGAAGCGCGAAGCTACACCAGCACCTCCAAACGTAGAGCAGAGCCAAGACCGGAGCAAGAGAAACCGAATAATCAAACTGCAAATGCCCATGACCGCCTTTAACATTACGCTTGCCAAGCTTGTAAATGTTCGCTCGAGGGAGGAGTCCTCCCATCGTAGAGCTGCTGTTATGGCTGTCCTGCTTCCGTAATGCGGGTGCTATGGTGACAACCTCCAGCATTTAAACCCCGACCGAGTGCAAAGCCAGGTGGCACGCCTTCGCCACTTGTCACCCCATACGGGGAATTAAAGTAGATAAGTTTAAAAAGAGAAAAAAAAATGGATTTTATTTCAAACAATATAAAATATAATAGAAAGATGACCAAGCATACTCATTGCATGATTTTTTCCCATGGGAGAGATGACCACCTTTTAAAATTGGTTGGAATTTGTTTGACTTGTTCTCCACTTTTCTTCTTTTACCATTGCATATTTTACTTATCAATCTCCATCAGAATTATTTGGTGGAAGGCTCATTAATTATATATATAATAGTGTAGATGGAAAATATACGATAAGTTAAAAGGGTTATTTAAAAGAAGTAAGCTATGTCGGTAGTTTTTAGTTGGAATAGTTATTGTCCATCTTCTTTATGTTGATTTTATTGTTTTTATAGTGAAAAGTTTCTATAATATTGATAGGCAACTAAAGATTCTCTTGGTTTTTTGTTCTAATATATGTATAATTGTTAACAATGACAAAACACAGATTATGATAATCAAATCCAAAAAGATTACTTACGCTAATTTCATGTATGGAAATAGCAATTTGGAGGAAGTGACTTCACCCAAATATTTTGGAATCGATCTTCATTGTATGCTCAATTGGAACCGAATCATTAAGAAAAGGTGAAATCAAGACTGGAAAGCCTATTATAGACTTGAAAATAGTTGTAAATCAGTGGACCTTTGGCTTTGGGATAAGAAGAAACTACTCTTTGAGACTCTCGTCACTCCTATTATCTTATATGGTTGCGAAGTTTGGGGCTATAACATCTCTAGATAATTGTGGAGAAAGATAGAGCAAATCCAAAAGTGTTTTATGATTTATAATCTCAAAATTAAAGACAATACACCCTATCATATTCTCCTCATAGAAGTGAGTTTCTCCTCCATTGAGAGCATGACTATGACTAGGTACTTTTTCCCAATAGAAAATTAGCTCAAAATTATATTAGTGTATAATTTTTTTACATCTTATTTTCCATAACATGGTCCCAGTCCTTAACATGACCGATAATAAACATTAGTAAAAAAAATGCTCCGTCAAAAGCTTCCTTACAGGTCTCAGAGGACCAATACTTCATATGGATAAACTACAGATAACCAAATTCTATATCAAAAGATGTTATCCCAAAATTATAACCCGCAATCCAAAATATTAAAAAATTGTCTCAAAATACTGGAAAATGATGGATATCAGTAAAGGACGAGGTGATTCATGGGACCTGTGATCTCGGGTTCCCATTTGTAATAAGAAATTATGCCATCAAGTTCATGAATAACTTGTTTTGATAGTTGATCTGCCTCCTTGTTGAATTCCCTAAATATATGATGGAAGTTAATTTCTTGAATTTTTTTTATTAATTCCTTTGTTCTGTGCTTCCATCCGTCAATGGCGTTAGCCTAGGGTCTTCCTCTATTGTTTATCCATTCAATAATTACCTTTGAGTCTCCTAGTGTATGAATTTTTGGTAGGTCTAGATGAGTAGCCAGTGTGAGAGTTGTCGAGATTCCCAAAAGTTATGCCTTTGTATTGGTTCCTTCCCCGCAGTTGAAATACCATTTATAAATTGTTGAATCTAGTGTTTTGATAACACCGCCTACTCCACAGTGCTTACTATATGACTGTGTTGCCCCATCAAAAAAAGAAATAAAAGAACCCACATGCTGAGAAATCAAACATGCTCTTGGTGGAATAAGTTTTTGTGTCGATGGGTGCTTCTTGAGAGATTTGAGAGTCTTGATAACCACAGTGTGAACATATGGGGAAGCATTCTCGAAATATTTCTTTGTTTCTTTCGATCCAAATAAACCAGCAAGTAAGCGCTGCAAGAGTAGGAGAGACAGATTTGTCCTTTGTCCACATATTAAAACAATCAGATAGTGTAATTCCTTCCCAATTTCTTTTTATCTTCTGAATATTTTTAGTTTTTTCCCAGACCAATTTGGTGAAGGTGCACTGAAGGAAGAGATGGTTAATATCTTATGTACTTTGTTTACATAAAATACAGAGGCTTGGGCCCTCCCAGCCTTTTTGTTGCAGAATATCCCAAGTTAATATTTTTTGTTCAGCGACCAACCAAATAAATAATTTGATATTGAGCTATAAGTCCCACTTCTAGATGTTATGCCTCCATCCACCATGATTTAGAAACCTCTGGGTAGAAATAAGAGACGAATAAGCATTTTTAATCGATATTGTTCCAAAAGTGTCACCCCCGGTCCACATCAGTTCGTCTTCTGTATCCCGAATGGTAGCTCCTGCCCTAAAAAGTGCAATATGATAACAATCCCATTCGGCAGACAACTCACTTGCTAAATCCAGATCGCCGCTACAGATCCAATTTTCAATGTGAGAGCAATGTTCCACATGTCCTTTAGCTTGAGCTAGGACTGTGATCTGTTTCTGCCTTAAATATGCAATAAGATTAACTGAGAGATATGATTTGTCTCCCAGTCCTAAGATTCCGTCTCTACCAATAGAAATAAGGTGACCCGATCCAGGAATCCAACTAAGCTAATGTGTAATGAGGTGGACTGACTTAATAAGACTATTCAAGATCCTTGAAGTTGCATTCTGTTTGAAGGGAATCGATTTGAACCAATTGATGACTATAGTGTTATGTAGATATTTGTCCTTGATAATATTGTGCCAAATGCCATCTCGAGTTAGAACTCGCCAGAGTGTGTTAGCAGTGAATGCAATGTTGAAATGAAATAAATTTTGAAAGACCCAACCACCACAATTCTTTGGTCTAGACAGTGCATCCCACATGCAAAGATGATAATGTTGGGTTTGGTTGTTACCATTCCATAGAAAACTAAACATAATTTTCCAGATCTTACTTAGAACAGAGCGAGGAATAGTCTCCAAAAACATCCAATATATTGCCTGGCTCTCCAATACTGAATTTATTAAAATATAACGACCACCCAAGGATAACCATCTATTTCACCACAGTCCTATTTTTTTTTTCCATCTTTGCCAGTAGCCAACTCCAATCATCTGTCCTGTACACCCCAATCTTTAGATAATATCCCAGATATTTGAATCCTGTAGCAAGAGTTGAAAATGTATAAGGGAGAAAGGACTTGTATGGAGTAAGGTCCATTTCAGATAACCCTTCATAAAGTACAATGGTTTTGGATTCGTTAATCTGAAGGCTCGATGCTTTACAGAACAAAAAGATGAGTTTGCCAATTTCCAGCCATTCTTGTATAGTTTCCTTGGTCATGATTAATACATTGTCCACAAAGAATAAATGAAGAATGTTAATCATTATAGACACCTTAATACCTGCAAGCTTGCCTTCCCCTTTGCTTTCTTTTAATAATAGGTTGAGGCCCTCCATAACCAGGATAAATAATAAAGGGGATAAAGGACATCCCTGGCGCAAACCTCTGCCACTCCTGAAGAAATCTGTAGCCTCTCCATTTAGTAACACAACATAGGAAGAGGATACAACACAACCCATAATCCACTTAGTCATATGTATACCAAAGCCCAAGAGGTACTTAATGTACAAGAGCAAGATAAAGAACATGAAATACAAGAGGCTTCTTAAGGTTACTTGAAAACCCAATCAAAAGGACATATAGCTTAAGCATGATTAGCATAAAGATGCAAAGTCTTGGCTAAATCATTTGCATATTGAGGAAGAGGCCACTCTGCAGAATAACAATAATATTAAAATTTAAGGAGAAATTGTGGTGTGATAAAGAATTAGAGAGCAAAAGAAATTAAGATATTGCAAAGATGAACAACATTAATCTAAAAGATGGAAAGTATCTCTATGTTTAACTAGTGTAAATAAGAAAATCAACATTGCTAAAATAAGAAGCAACTCTTACGAGCTCTATAGTGAAACAAGGCATTGGACAATTCCTAAAACGTCGTGGGTCAAAAAAAATTGTCATCTTTGTGACACTAAGAGGGTTGAAGATGAAAAACATTTTCTTTTAAAAAGTTCTACACACACCCACATTAAATTTCAATTTCAAAATATTTGTACAATATGGACCTTCCTAATCTTTTTTAACTCTTCAAAACACTAGTGACTTGGGAATTTTTTTCTAAAAACTTTTCAAACGAATTTTAAAGAAAACCAATTAATTCTTTTATTATTTTTTAAAGTTGAATAAATCAATGTTAATGTCAATGAAAATTTAAAACCATAGTCATCATTAATAACAATATATTTAATTAAAAAAAATATAAAAAAATACGGATTTTAACTTTAAAAAACCAACAAGCAACCTTGTATTCACATCACGATTTTAATGATTTTAATAATATATACAAACACCCTTATATCATTCATTATAATATTTGAATTTTTTTTTTAAATATTCCTCTTTTTAAGAGTCAAATACCATTGGGAGCACAACATTCTCTATACCATTTCAAATATTTACACCGAAGGTGTTCCTATAGGGAAGGTTTCTATACAAGCCTTCGTCGTCTGTCCAACCTCAAAAAGAAATTTCCATATGTTCGTCTGTCGAATCCCAACATGCCATCTGTTCATTTGTCCAATCCTTTCATTCATCGAGGTCCAAACCGAATCCCCGATACCATGACGCAATTGGGTTCAGGTTTTCTGTCGTCGATCGACGCGGCATTCAATTCCATCTCGTACCCTCTCTTATTGAGCCGAAACTTGAATGCAGTCGCTATTTCATCGAATCCGGCTGAATCCGACTTTGGCGGCGTTTGAATCGGACATGTTAACTCACCTGGAAGGCCGAAAACAGGCAGCAGAAAACACCCACAGCCACCTGGACCTGGAATGGCTTCACAAGGCCCTCTTGCTCGCGCTCTTCACTCACTCCTCCGTTGCCAAAACAATACCGGAATTGGAGCTCCCTTTGGCTGAAAAAGACGAAAAAACGATCAATGACTATCTGGATGATAACGTTAAGCTCTTGGACGTATGCAATGTCCTCAAGGAGAGATTCACAAACGTGGAACACTACGAGATGCTGGTACAACTCTCCCTTCACTGCTTCGATGAAGCATATTTTTAATGAATTTATAAATACAATTTATTCTAAACAATTCATTTAAATTTTCATTTTCTAATAAAATTTGTATAAAATTGAAAATTAAGTTAATCTATATCCTGGTAACAAAGATTCTGAGGGCTTGTGAGGGTGAACAAATACGGTGGCAGCAAGAAGATCACGGTGAAGAGTCAAAAGGATATTTGGGTTAGACTTAGGTTAGGATTTTTTTTTGTTTTTTAAATTTATAAATATAAAATAATGATGTTAAACGAATTTTAAACTTAGATTCACTTCGTTTCAATTCGATTAGATTTTATTCGATTCTAGATCGTCCATCGTCATCAATGTTAATGGAGCAAACCTACCACTCAATAAGATGTGAAAAAACCCCTTGGAAGTTAAAGGAGCATAACAGAACAGTAGAACAGTAGACCCGACCTGGAGTAAAATCCTTGAAAATTAACCGGGGAAACTCATGGAGAGGAGCAAACCCAACACTTGGTAAAACCCTTGGATGTTAATTGGAGAGAAGTAGACCCACTCCAACGAAGCAAACCCAACACTCAACACAACAAAGTTTAATATATTATGGAAATCCCAATAAACTGTACCCTAATTGGAGTCTGGATGATCCGGATTATTTTCGGCACGAAATGAGAATGGAGATATATCACAAAAATATTTAGAGATATTGCAAGAGAGACAACAATATAACAAAGATATAGCGGAAATAAAACAAGAGTCGCAGATATACAGTAATACATGATTTCTATTAACGAAATAAATGTACAGAGACTGTAAAATACAAAGTGAAAGACTCGCTAAAATGGTGGTAGCTTATCTCTGAGAAGAGATGTGACGGCTACTTGCATCTGTGAGAATATGATCATTACAATGAGGCTCTAAGGGCCTTTTTAACATAAGTAAAATCCAAAACCCTAACCCCGGAAGATGAAAAGCCAAAAGGTTTGCGGGCCCCGATGGGGGTAGTTGATAC
>JZKD02S1614731.1:0-19130 GCA_000966675.3 Picea glauca | reverse complement strand
CGTACCCGTGGAGATACCAATGAAGCCGCTCAAGATCTGTGCGTTATGGTCAGAATGGGAGACAGAGAGATTCACATGACAGATGGGATCATCGCTCATATGATGATGAAAGGCACGATGATAGAATTGAGTCGTTATATTTCATGATTCACACTTCCTGACACTACGTGTCACGAAGATGTGAAGACCGTTTTTAAACTTGATTTCAAGCTATTTTCGGATCGGGGATCCGTTTGAACTTATGTATTTTTTCTTTAGACTGTTATGAAGTAGGATCTAGATATAAACAGGATATCACTCCTAAGAACGGGTTGGATTATGTTATGTCGTGAACACATTTTTTTGAATACAAAACTGTTGTTGCGTTATGTTACTCGACTGGTATACGATTTGAGTATTTCCTTCTAAGTTAATGAAGCGTGAAGTTTACACCATGTTTGCATAGCATGATTGAGTAGCTCTGGTTGTTTCCTTCGGTGTTTGTACCTTTTGGTTGGGCCCGCCAAACAGGTGCAAGTCGCTGTTGTTCTTGCATTAAATTTAGGTTATTTCAATAGCGTAGTAATTGCCTGCATGTTAGTTTATTGAGCCTTGGAATTAACTATTTAGAATATTGATTGATGATTCTTCAGCATAGTAATATCTTCCACAGTGATGAGTATTGAACGCATGATTGATTCCTGTAGGATTTGAAGCGTGAATTAGAATAGCTCTGTTCCCAGTTTCCAATTTGAACAAAGATTACAGTGAACGCGAGCTTGAATATACTTTGTTTTGGTTAGGACAATTGGTCACTCTGCTTTGTTAGATAAGTTAGGCTACTTTTCTCTGTTAGGTTCGTTAGATTGCAATTGAACTAGAGGAAGCTTCCGGTACCAGTAGGGTAAGTAGGGTATTACTCTGTTTTCCTGTGGACAGATTAGATTCATTTGTAATGTTCAGATTAAATGCATTTTAGGAAACACTCTTTCTGTCGTGGATTGAATAGAAATGGTGATGATAGATGACTAAAAGTAGTGGTGGAATAAGCTTGTGAAATCATACTTCTGAATGGAAATAGAAGCACCGGCATTTAAGCATAGGACTATTTTCTATTGATGACTTAAATAGGAAATGCTAAGTTTCAAGATAGTCATTAAGATTCAAGTTCTCAGAGTGAGTTTGTGTTTTCTTCTAAAGATAGTATTCAGATAGAGATTAGAGCCTTACCCGCACATATAGTGTAGCAGCTCAAAGTTTACCAACCCTGGTTTGACAATTTAGTGTTTCAGGTCATTCAAATCTTCAATTTAGCAGTCTGACACATGCCATGCCATGTTATGGTATGGTATTCCTTTCCATGCCATGCCTTTCCATACCATGCCTTTGCATTCACTTGCAATGCCTTGTCTCTCCATACCATGTATTGCCATGAATTGCCTTGCCATAACATACCATGCCTTTCCATGTCTTTCCATGCCATGCCTTTCCATAACATACCGTGCCTCGGGAGCGGATGGACAATGTGGTCACCTAGTCCATACCTAAACAAGCTTGTAGCATCTCACGGAACTAAAAAATGTTACTCCGTTAGGTTTTTATCCCCTAAGGAGGTATTGGCCAAGAGTCCCTGAAATGGTTTGGGATGCGACTTGCAACTAGGAATATAACAAAAATCGAGACTTGGATTGAGGAAATGTCATCTCCTATAATGTTCTTGACTTGGCTAGTCTAGGAAATGCTGCTAATGTGTGTGTAGGATCAATTTTTTACATTATATAAATGGTGATACAAATAATAAATGCGAAAAAGGACTACAAAGTTTATATTATGATATATCTGTGGATTACAAAAGGCCGAATGAGGCTGAATAAAATGAAAACACTCGGCTAGATCAAAAGACAAAAGGATCTTAGCTGGAATACAAATAAGCAACTAAAAGATAATACCCGAAATATGTGAGCACTGCGGGATCAATGGAGGCGTTGAAACTATGGTAGATCGTACAATAACTCCTGGAAGTCTGGGAAGTTCCCCCTGGGAGATATACCTCTTAGAATGGCCTGGAAACTGTCCCAAATGATGCGCTCTGCTCTAGTCCTCAGTACTGGTAACTGTCAGACCCCTCTGCTGGTGGGTTTGGACCCCGGATGGATCCCCCTGGGGGAATGCGCCCCTCTTTCTTTGGCAAAATGTGTCCTAGTGATCCCACTGTCAGAATCAGACAAGAAGTGTCTCAAAATGACCGCCTTGGTCTACTGGGAAATGGGTCGGAAGGGTTTCCTTGAATCTGACCTGATGCTCGCTTGGGAACCCTGAATGTATCCGCCAAATGTGTCGCACGTCCAAGTCTTGAAAATACTCCCCATTTGATTCCTCTGTCGAAATCTGATGAAGAACCAGGAAATAGATGCACCTTTCCTTCCTCTCAAACGGGTCAGAGGGAAATCCCTGAATTCTCCCTGGATGGGACAAGTTGATTCCCTAAACCCCCTCAGGATCTGTGCCCTCAGCCTGGATCAATGCACCCTTGATGCTGAACTTTGTGTAACTACTGCTGAAGAATGATGGAAGACCTCTGTGATCTTCCTGATGACTAGGGTGTGTCTCTCAACACTGAAATCAACGAACTATTGTCTTCCTCCTGGAATCCACTGAACTATCTTTCCTGAGATGCGCCTCTCTCCTCAATGACAAGTCGTAATCTGCATAATGAAGAATTAGGTCGCTGACCCTTCCTTTATATCTTTCCTAAACCCTAAATCATTGTTGAATCCCTAATTCACTGTTGACTTCTATTTTTATCTCATAATGACTTAAAAGTGCTTTTAACCCTTTTTAGCTCAATGTCACTTTCCGAATATAACACTTGTGACTGGAGTGACCTCTAGTAACCATGTTTACCCCTTTTATGGCCCTGGCTATAGTCTAACGGGGTGGTTTAGACCATTAAGCCTCCTCTCTAGAGATCCTATTTGGAAAGGGACATTACAGTACTCCCTTCCCGAAATTTCTTGTCCTCAAGCAATACCAGTCCAGGGTGTTGCAACACCTGCTCACTCTCCCAAGTAGTGTCCTCTACTGGAAGCCCTCTCCATCTGATCAAACACTCTCTGATGACCCTACTCCTCAGTTTCCGCTCACAAAACTCCAAAACCTTCTTCGAAACTAACTCCAATTGTACCTCCTCATCCAATGGGGGAAGATCCTCTGATGTGCTAATGAATTGTCCCACTGCGTTTTTGAGGCAAGATACATGGAACACGTTATGAATATTGCTCCTCTCTGGAAGCTCTAGCTCGTAAGCAACCTCGCCTACTCGATGCATGATCCTATAAGGACAATAAAATCTGGGCTTGAGCTTCTCGGCCCCACTCTTCTTCAGAGATGACTGTCTATAAGGTTGGAGTCTCAAGAAAATCAAATCTCCAACCTCAAAGTTGCGCTCTATCCTGTGCCTGTCCGCACTTATCTTTTGTCATTTCTACGCCATCTGCAGGTTCTCTTTCAAAAACTTGAGAATCTCCTGACTCTCTATGATCCAATCCTTGGCCTTGGGAGCTCCGCTCTCCCCGAGGACCAAGTCTACCAAAGTGGGAGCATCGTATCCATACAATGCTCAGAAGGGTATCATACTAATGGACATGTGGAAGGTGGTATTGTAGCAATGCTCTCCTAAATGTAGCCACTTTACCCACGTTCTCTGCTGTCCACCTACATAGTTCCTCAAATACCCTTCAACCCACTTGTTGACAATCTTGGTCTGCCCATCTGTCTGAGGGTGATAGCTGGTGTTGGGTGTCAACTCTATCCCCACCAACCGAAATTACTCTCTCTAGAATGTCCCCATCAACCGACTTTCCCTGTCACTGACGATGTTCCTCGACAACCCATGAAGTCTGAAGACCTCCCTGAAGAAAATCTTGGCTACCTAAACTGCGTTGTACTCTGTCGGTATGGCATAAAAGTGATAAAACTTGTTCAATTTGTTGACCACTACATAGATACAGTCCTTACCCTGGACCTTGGGTAGACCTATGATAAAGTCCATAGATATACTCTCCCATTTTTTCTCTGGAATGGGGAGTGGCTGAAGTAGCCCCACTAGAAGAGCATGCTCTGACTTGTTCTATTGGAAAGTCACACACTCACTGACATGTCTCATAATGTTCTGTTTGAGGCCCTTCCATGAGAACCTCTCCCTGATCTGTCTATAGGTTTTGAAAAATCCCTGATGGCCTGCTAGAGGTGAATCATGAATTGTTGTGAGGATCTTCTTCTTTAGCCCTGAATCTGACACTAAGTAGAATCTATCCTTGTAAAATATGACATCGTCAATGACCCTATATCGATCATCCTATATCTTCCAATCGATCACCTTACAAGTGAACTTGTTCTTGGAATATTCGACTAACAAGTGGGATTTCCAATCTGCTGAAATCTCCATCAAAGAACATATCGCAGGTCTCCTCAATAGTGCATCAGCCACAATGTTCTTCTTCCCCTTGACATACTCTATGTCAAATTCAAATGCTTGTACCTTCGTCACCCATTTCTGTTGGCGCTCACTGAGGTCCTTCTACTCAAGGAAATACTTCAAGTTGTTGTGATCAGTCTTGACCACGAATTTGCTGCCCACCAAATATTGTCTGAATTTGGTCAAGGCATGCATGACTGCCAACCTTTCCTTGTCATAAATGGAGTACAACCTATCGGGTTGACTGAGCTTCCGACTCTCAAATACAATGGGGTGTCCTCCCTGCATCAAAACTGCCTCGATACCTTCGCCGAATGCGTCACACTCTAGTACAAATGGCAAGGTGAAGTCTGGTAATGCCAACACTGGACAAGTGCCCATGACTTCCTTCATGTGATCAAAGGATTTTTTTGATTTCTCGGTCCATATGAAGGCCCCATGCTTGGTAAGATCTGTCAGCGGTGCTTCAAGCTGAGAAAAACCCCAGACGAATTGCCTGTAATAGCTGCACAGCCCGAAGAAACTCCTCAACTCTGTCACGTTCCTGGGCGTCGGCCAATCCAGAATGGCCCTAATATTCTATTGGTGCACCTATACCCCCTGTGCACTGATGATGTGGCCCAAGTAAAGTAGCTCTGTCATACCGAACTTGCACTTGGACTCTTTGGCGTATAATGACTGTGCCTCCATGATGCTCAATACCTCATCCAGGTGCCTCATATGCTCTTTCCATGACCGGTTATAGATCAAGATGCCGTCGAAGAAAACCAAGAATGATTTCCTTAACTGATCCCTGAATATATGGTTCATGCAAGACTGGAATGTAGAGGGTGCATTGGTTATCCCAAATGGCGTAACCAAGAACTTGAAATGTCCAAAGTGACATCAAAATGTCGTCTTCTCTATGTCCTGCTCTCGGATGTTGATCTGATGATATCCAGAGCGTAGATCAATCTTTGAGAAGAAAAATGCCCCATGCAGTTCATCCATCAACTTTTCAATGTGTGGGATAGGGTATCGGTTCTTGATGGTCTTCTTGTTAAAGGCTCAGTAATCAATTCACATCCTCATGGTGCCATCATTCTTCAGAACTAAGACAACTGAAGAAGCAAATGGGCTGCTGCTCGGTCTGATGTGTCCCATCGCTAACAATTCCTTGATTGCCTTCTCTATCTCATCCTTGAACCTCCTAGGATGACAATAGGGGGGGGTGATCATGGGTTTGTCCCCCTCCAACTCAATGGTGTGCTCAAACCCCCTGTCAGGTGGTCTCCCTGGTGGAATCGCCTCAAAGACCTGTTGATGTCGTCCCAATAAATTCTTGATCTTTGTATGGTACTGTTGTCGACCCTCTGAATCCTTCTAAGTCATGATCAAACATACTGCGTCATATGATACCTCCCCATGTCTGAATATCCTCTCCATCCTCTTGGATGAAACTGTCCTGGGTGCTCCTGTTGACATACCTCTTAGAACAAACTTCTTCCCATTCTGGTCTCTGAATCCCATCTCCAAGGTTTAGTAGTTGGTGGTGATTTTTCCCAAGTTAATCATCCACTGAACTCTTAACACTACATCTGTGTCAGATAGGTCGACCACATAGAATGTGTCTCTCACTGTGTAGCTGCCTAACTTTATCTCTAAGTTTGGAACTTTGTCTAGACACTCCACTATGTGGCCATCTGCTACCGCAACATCAAACCCCTCAAACTCCTCTGTCTGAAGTACCCGTATCGATACTAGTGAAGCGCCGATGAAGTTGTGGGTGGCCCCACCATCTATCAGGGTGATTTCTCGTTGTCCTTGAATATTCCCTCTGATACGGAGGGTATCATACCTGGGAACACTAGAAAGGGTCACTATGACTCCTCCCTTTGTCGGTTTCCTCCTGTTAGCCTGCTCTGGCGGCTATGGGACTACTGGAGGATGGGCTCCTGTCGGTGACGGTGGTCTACGGGGAGGCTGCTCCTCTGCTTGTGCTAACTCCTGTTCTGAGCTAGTGGATCCATTGTCCTGCTCCTCCTCCTCACTGTCCACGATGTCTACTGCTACCTCAATATAATGAATCTCTCCCTTGCCCATGCACCTGTGGCTTGGGACCCAAGGATCTTTGCAGTTGAAGCAAATATTCTTTCTCATAAATTCTCGCCTAGTCTCATCATCCCTGAATCTGACATGATGCTCGCTCGGGAACCCCGAATGTATCCACCAAATGTGTCACACATCCAAGTCTGGAAAATGCACCCTAGTTGATTCCTCTGTCAAAATCTGATGAGGAACCAGGAAAAAGATGCGCCTTGCCTTCCTCTCAAATGGGTCGGAGGGAAATCCCTAAATTCTCCCTGGATGGGACAAGTCGATTCCCTAACCCCCCTCAGGAGCTGCACCCTCATCCTAGATCAGTGCACCCTTGATGTTGAATTTTGCGTAGCTGATGCTTAAGAATGATGGAAGACCTGTGTGATATTCCCGTTGACTAGGGTGTGCCTCTCAATACCGAAATCAACCAACTGGTGTCTTCCTCCTGGAATCCACTGAACTATCTCTATTGAGATGCGCCTCTCTCCTCAATGACAAGTCGTAATCTACATAATGATGAATTAGGTCGCTAACCCTTCCTTTATAGCTTTCCTAAACCCTAAATCACTGCTGAAACCCTAATTCACTGTTGACTTCTATTTTTAGCTCATAATGACTTAAAATCACTTTTAACCCTTTTTAGCTCAATGTCACTTTCTGAATATAACACCTGTGACTGGAGTGACCTCTAGTAACCCTGCTTACCCCTTTTCTGGCCCTGGCTATAGTCTAACGGGGCAGTTTAGACCATTAATCCTCCTCTCTGGAGCTCCTATTTGGAAAGGGACATTACATCTCCATTGGATTCCTGGCATAGTATTTCAGCTACAACACCCCTCACTCCCAAGTCCCATTCCTTGGAGGTTGATTTATTCATCGATTTCAAGAACTAGGGTTTCTCCTAGTAAGAAACGATCCAACATTTGGATTAAGGGGTCCAATTTATGAAACCGTCCCTCGAGAGCTGATGGACAATGTGATCACCTAGTCCATGCCTAAAAAATCTTATAACATCTCACAGAACTCAAAAATGTTGCTCCATTATGTTTTTGTCCCCCCAAGGAGGTATTGGCCAAGAGTCCCCGAAATGGTTTGGGATGTGGCTTGAAACTGGGCATATAATGAAAACCAAGACTCATATTGAGGAACTGTCATCTCCGTTGGATTTTTGGCATAGGATTTCAGCTAGGGAACCCCTCACTCTCGGGTCCCATTCCTCATAGGTTGCTTTATTCATCGATTTCGAGAACTAGGGTTTCGCCCAGTAAGAAGCAATCGAACATTTGGATTAAGGGTTCCAATTTATGAAACTGTCCCTCGAGAGCTGATGGACAATGTGATCACCTAGTCCATGTCTAAACAAGCTTGTAGCATCTCATGGAACTCAAAATGCTGCTCCGTTAAGTTTTTATCCCCCAAGGATGTATTGGCCAAGAGTCCCCAAAATGGTTTGGGATGCAACTTGTAACTGAGTATATTATGAAAACATAGACTCAGATTGAGGAACGGTCGTCTCTGTTGGATTCCTAGCATAGGATTTCAGCTAGAGCACCCCTCACTCCGAGGTCCCAACACTACAACAAATCCCTAGGATCATCTCCCTTTTTAGCTCTCTTTTTTGCTTCCATTGGTTATTTTAATGTATTTTTCTCCACCTTTTTGCTAAAGTCGACACTATTTATAGGGAGGGAACTATTTATGGTGCTATTTGCATAGAATAACACAAGTGGGCGTCAATATAGGTGCTATTAGCACCTATTTTAGTGCCTTATTTAGTGCCCCAGTTAGCGCCTACGTTAGCTCCATATTTAGCTCCCTATTTAGCACCCCAACTAGTGCCCCAATTATCGCCTAGTTTAGCTTTCAGTTTAGCTTCCATTTTAGCTCCCATTTTAGCTTCCAATTTAGCTTCCTTTTTAGCTTCTAGTCTGGCTTCCAATTTAACTCCTAATGTGCATAAATAGTAATTTTGTTGAGTTTTGGGGGGTTAAGTGGATAGGGGCTTCGGGGATTAGGTTATTTAGGGATTTGGGGTCTAGGGATTAGGGATTACTATTTAAGGGATTAGGGGTTATAGTTTAAGGGATTAATGGTCAATGGCTAATGGATTTGGGGCTTAGGGGTTAGGTAGTTTAATGGTTAATTGATTAGGGATTATATATGGTCTAGGGATTAATGACATCCATCGACCCTACACATAATCATTGAAATTGTCCACATCTCATTGTCATCATCCGACATTTCCATATGTAGAATCTTTGTTGGAACCGATCTCTTGAAATGCCATGGAACTTCCATTACACCCATCACAAATATTGTCTTCAACCGACCCCTCACAGTGAGCAGTTACCAATGCCATACCAATGGCATACCAATACCAATACCAAACCAATATCAATACCATACTATACCATACCAATACCAATACTGATACCATACCATACCATACCATACCATACCAATGCCAATACCAATACCAATACCAATACCATACTATGCCATACCAATACCAATCCCATACGATACCAATACCAATACCAATACCATACCAATCCATACCATTGCATACCAATACCAATATCATTGCATGGCAAAGGTATGCATTGGCAATGATATGCATACCAATTCCATACCAATACCAATACCATACCAATACCAATACCATACCATACCAATACCAATACCATACTATACCATACCAATACCAATACCATACCATACCATACCATACCAATAACAATACCAATACCATACCAATAGCAATACCATACCATACCATACAATGCCATACCAATACCAATACCAATACGAATCCCATACCATATCAATACCAATACCAATACCAATACCATACCATTGCATACCAATACCAATACCATTGCATGGAAATGGTATGCATTGGCAATGATATGCATACCAATACTATACCAATATGATACCAATACAAATACCATACCATGCCAATACCATTGCATGGAAATGGTATGCATTGGCAATGATATGCATACCAATACCATACCAATACTATAACTTACCAATACCATACCAATAACAATATGCATTGCCAATACCAATACCAATATGCATTACCAATACCAATACCAATATGCATTGCCAATACCGTTATGCCTTGCCAATACCAATACCATTGCATACTAATACAACCTGTTATCGCACAATTTGTAGCTAGGATAAAAGGCTATAAGATAGAAGGCCAAACTGGCGTAACAGGAACCTATCCCACCCAATGTCGCCACGATGGGGAGGTTCTTTCTCTTTAGGGAGGTGAGGCCTAGGGGAGATGTCCCTGGTGACCTGTGGTTTTGAGGAGGCAGAAGGGTGAATGAGACAAGGACAAGTTTTCCCCCTCACAAGTCACCACCAAACAGATAATCCCGGCTAAACAACCAATAATAAAGTAAATCCCCAATGAAGAACACCTGCCTGGAACAAAGCAACAACAAACTGATATATGCAAGCTATATTTCAATGGGTTAGTACTTCATGAGAGTATCTGATAAATATATATAGGCAATTAGCAATAAATGTTGAGGAAGTCAATGCTTATCAATAACAATGAAAAGATATAACACTTCACCAATAAATATTGGAACAATGTGGCATTCAATGTAACCAATCAACACTTTATTCAACTAATGCCTAAACCACCATTCAATTTCTCTTAAAACAATACGTTGCTGCATTAAAGATGAAATAACCAATGATGACGTTAGCAACTTAGGGTTAATGAGTTAGCTCCTAGACTAGGGTTAGTGTAGTTAGGGTTTGAAATTCAAAGAGTTTTGAGAGTTGTTAGATCAATTTCACTTCAACGTTGGAGGACTTTAGATCAGTGCCTTAGGGTTTAATGGAGTCATCAGTGAAGGATGCAAAGGTTGAAGGAGGCAAAGATTTTAAGGACTAGAGGGAAGAGTTTTGAGGTGTTGCTAAAGCAAGGCCTCAAAATCAAAACCCTATGGGAGAGAGGCTCACTCCGGTGTTGCTAAAGAAAGGCCTCGTGCTCTCTCCTCCTTCCCGGCAAGATGGCTAGCTCAAGAATGAAATATATAACCAAAACAAGAGGGTTTGATGAGATAAGGTGTTGCTACAGCAAGGCCTTTCAGCAAACCCTAGAAAGAGTACAACCCTAGTGTAGTAGACCTAGGCTAGGGATGTCTCACTCTTCTTGGTTTTCAAATGGTACGGCTAGCAAAGAGGAAGAAGAAATAGGAGTGTAGCTACGACTAGGCTCTTTCTTCCTTCTTCAATGGCTGAAAGTTTCTCTATCAGAGGACATGAGACAAGGACCTACTTGTGTGCTTGTCACCTAGGGTTTTGATTAAGCAAAATCATAAATACATGCAAGAAATTAAATTACAACCATTCAATCAAGAAGTTTTGCAGAAAAATACTTACAATTCACCAAGAAATAACCATGCAAACCCTAGTTGTAACACCTTCCTTCCAGAGAAACACCATAAAATGCCAAAAATGGCTTCCTTCAACAAGTGCGCATCACTTAATCCAGCCAAATACCCAAGATAGGGTGCAAATTTCAGACCTCCTTATGGATTGAATGAGTAATGATGATAAAATGAGAGTGAAAACCCTCAATATATACTGTATCAATGACCTAATGTACTTTTTAGGTCATAAAAAGGTCGACAAGGCCATTATACCAAAATAATACTATTTTTACATTAAATTGTCAAACTAAACCCTAATCAAGAAAAAAGGTAAGACATCACCCCTTTCTAGGGTGACATTAGCCCCTATTAGGGAAAATGTAGCTTCCTGAAGCAAGACGTTATCCCTCCTTGGGCTCCTCCAAGATGCCACATGTGCCAATTGCCCTGTCCATCTGCCAACATGCTCATGATGACGTCATAAGCCTCCTGGTAATGTCCTAGGCCATCTAGAGCCAATGTCCCACTGAAAATGGGTCAATCCCCCTAGGTCTAGCTGTGTCAGGGTGCCTCTAGTGGAACGTCCTCTTCTTCTCAGGTGCAAAGTCTCTGATCAACCTTTTACTTGTCTTTGCCCCCTGATGGGGTCTCAACATCCATTCGGTGGGCTCTTCAGCCCCATGGAGGTCTAAATTGATCATATCCCCATGTGTACCAGTCCAAATGGTACATGTTCGTCGGGTATGGTCCTGCACATCAAAGGCTACGCACTCCATGGGCTCATCAGTCACATGGATCATAGCAATGTCAATCACATTTCATCATTAATATTATCAAACATATGCATAAAATCCCTAATACATCAGTTAACAACTCAAAGATGTTACACAAGCTTACAATACAAGTCTGGAGAAAAGGGCAAGGGGTCCTATTGGGCTAGTGTCCACTGGAAAAGGAATGTTCCCGAAAGAGACCTCATCCAAGCCATGTAAGTGGGTGATGTGGTCAGGGGATGTCCAAGCATGTGGGTGCAATGATGGCCAAGGATGCAAAGGTGTTACCTGTGGGTGCCTTTGTAGAAGGCGAGCTATTCCTGTCATGGATGCATTTTTTCCAAGCCCATTCTTGCCTTCATTCTTTTTATTCTTTTATTTTCTTTTTTTGTTCAAGAGCTAATCAAGGGACACTGCCTTGGCATGGTGACCAGAGCTGACAACGTTACCCACAAGTACTTTCACAGAGATGAGAAGGCTGGCTTGTGATGAGACCCCCTTTCCCTTGGCCATGCAACCAAGAGTCACTGCCCTGGCATGGTAACCAACTGGTGGCAATGTAATACTTCTAGGTACCCATGGACCTAATAGGCTGGCTCGTGATGAGACCCCCTATCCTCTGACTAGGTCTTGATTTATTATTTTTCCGAGTCCCTCTTGTTTCTTGCTAAGAAGCCTTTTATTGCTTTCTCGGGGATCTCTGGGCGAATCATCTCAAGGTTTTATTCTTAGGCTTTTATCTTTTACCAGCGTGCTTTTACCTTCCAGGCCTTTAGCCCCTTCTTCCCATGAGGTAAGGTGCAATCTTGAAAATAGGTCAACCCAATGCCCGGACAAGGGGAATGGGATAGGTGAGTGGGAAACAAGATGTAAAAGTGGTACTATGATGGGAGCGGACGATGGATTTTCAGAAATCCCCCCCAGTGGCAAACCAAAACCTACAGACACGGGCTTGCTAGGGCACCTTGTCAATCCCCCCAAACATGGTCAAGTGGGAAAATGTATGATCCAAGCAGTCGTTAGAGATAAAAGGAATCAAATGCATATATTTAAAGGTTTCAATGATCAAAAGTGACACATACCATGATACCTGGACCAATTACCTCATGGAGAAAGAACCATTTCTGATACAGGACCAAGTCGATGGTGATGGATGCTACTGTTGTTGACAAGATAAAGATGATGGAAGAAGAAAATGTGGGCCCTCCAGGGCCATGCTCAGGTCAATCCTGCTCTCGGTACTCAATGTCTAGGACCTGTGGGCCTTGAGACATGATCTCCTAGTTATCCCTGAAAAGTGTGGATAACACAACCAATAACATTGCATACCAATACCAATGCATACCAATATGGCCAATACCAATACCAATACCATTGCATACAATTACCAATACCAATACCATACCATACCATACCATACCAATAACATACCAATACCAATACCATACCATTGCATACCAATAACAATACCAATATCATACCAATATTGTACCATTGCATACCAATACCAATACCATACCATACCAATACCAATACCATACCAAAACCAATACCAATACCATACGAATACTATACCATACCAATACCAATATGCATTGCCAATACCAATACCAATATGCATTACCAATACCAATATGCATTTCCAATACCCTTATTCCTTTCCAATACCAATACCAATACCATTGCATACCAATATAGCCAATACCATTACATACCAATACCAATACCATTGCATACCAATACCAATACCAATACCATACCATATCATACCAATACCATACCATACCATACCAATAACATACCAATACCAATACCATACCATTGAATACCAATACCAATACCAATACCACTACCATACCAATACTATACCATTGTGTACCAATACCAATACCATTGCATACCATTGCACAACAATGGTATGCATTGGCAATGAAATGCATACCAATACCATACCAAAACCAATACCAATATGCATTGGCAATGAAATGCATACCAATACCAATATGCATTGCCAATACTCTTATGCCTTGCCAATACCAATACCAATACCATTGCATACCAATACGAATGCCAATACCATTGCATACCAATACCAATACCAATACATACCATACCATACCATACCAATACCAATACCATACCATACCATACTAATACAATACCATATCATACCATACCAATAACATACCAATACCAATACCATACCATTGTATACCAATAGCAATACCAATACCATACCAATATTGTACCATTGCATACCAATACCAATACCATTGCACAACAATGGTATGCATTGGAAATGATATTCATACCAATACCAATACCATACCAATATCAATACCATACAATGTCATACCAATACCAATGCCATACCATAGAATGTCATACCAATACCAATACCATACCATACCAATACTAATACCAATACCATTGCATACCTTTGCATGGCAATGGTATGCATTGGAAATGATATGCATACCAATACCATACCAATACCAATACCATACCATACCATACAAATACCAATACCAATACCATACAAGTACCATTGGCAATGATATGCATTGGCAATGGTATGCATTGGCAATGATATTCATACCAATACCATACCAATACCAATACCAATACCAATACCATATCATACCATACCAATACCAATGCCAATGCGAATACCATACCATTGCATACCAATAACAATAACAATACCAATACCATACCACTGCATACCAATACCAATACCATTGCATGGAAATGGTATGCATTGACAATGATATGCATACTGATACCATACCAATACCAATACCATACCATACCATACCAATACCAATACCAATACCATTGCATGGCAATGGTATGCATTGGCAATGATATGCATACCAATACCATACCATACCACACCAATACCAATACCAATACCATACCAAAACTATGCCATACCGATACCATACAAATACCAATATGCATTGCCAATACCAATACCAATACCAATATGCATTACCGATACTGATACCAATACCAATACGAATACCATTGCATACCATTGTATGGCAATGGTATGCATTGGCAATGATATGCATACCAATACTAATACCAATACCAATACCATACCATACCAATACCATACCAATACCAATACCGATACCATACCAATACCAATACCATATCGATACTATACCATACCAATAGCAATATGCATTTCCAATACCAATACCAATACCAATACCAATATGCATTACCAATACCAAAACCAATACCAATACCAATATGCATTATCAATACCCTTGTGTCTTGCCAATACCAATACCAATACCAATACCATTGCATGCCAATACTGTTAAGGTTTAATCTATTATTAGGTTTCTTTTCAATTTACTAGATAACTATAGCATAGATAGGATCACTGAGAAATACAAAATCACAAGAGACACACCATTTATCCTGGGAAACCCTCATGGGGAAGAAAACCCAGCAAAAACTTCCTTAATATAGATAGCCAATACAATGCCAAGAGATAACTCAAACAATACAGAAAGTCCTCTCCCAAGAATGTGCCTCTCTCTCTCTTCCTTCTTCTCCAACTGCAGCTCCAAACTTGTGCTCTAATGAACAAGTGAGTGTGTGTCCAAATGAGGTGCTAGCCTCTCTTATTTATACAATCTGGCAGGTGTGAACGGAAGTGTCTTTTCACTGGCAGAGCCAACTTCTCATTCTGGGTGGTTATAACCACCTTTAATTAATCTGGGGGTCGACTTCTTATTCTACCTATTACAATTAGGGTATGACCAATCCGCAAAAGGGGATTTGGTCATTTATAATACCCGACATGATCAATCTGCAAAAGGGGATTGATATAATGAATAATACATCAACAATAATTAGAATACTCTTTGTAGTTACAATATTTCAACACTCCCCCTTAAGAAGAAGGGTATTCTACAACAACATTAGGCAAGAGAGAGGACAACATCATCAACAACATCTTGGAACATTGACTGGCATATCTATAAATCATTGGAAGTTTTTCTCATCATCAATATCATCATTCTCAACAAAGAGATGGAATGGCATCATCATCTGCATCAACATGGATTAGTATAAAAACTAATACATCATCATCACAGCATGAGGTTGGTCACATCATCACTGCACGAGGTTGGCACATCATCATAGCACGAGGTTGGCACATCATCACAACACGAGACTAGCACATCATCACAACAATTAAGTTGGCTCATCATCACAGTAATTAAGCTAGGACGTCATCACAACAATTAAGCTGGCACATCATCACAACAATTAAGCTGGCACATCATCACAGAAATTAAGTTGGCACATCATCACAGAAATTAAGCTGGCACATCATCACACCAATTAAGCTAGCATCACAACACTAGGTTGGCAACATAACATTACTCCCCCTTTCGAGGGAGGTCCTTTCAGACTATACCAAGCTTATCTCGAAAGTGCTCAAACTTTACACGAGATAGAGGCTTGGTCAACACATCAACAACCTGTTCATTTGTGCTAACATATTGGAGCTTTATGGCTCCTCTCTGCACCATGTCACAGATGTAGTGATATCGGATCTCTATGTGTTTTGACTTGTCATGAAATACATGATTCTATGTCATCTTTATGTAGCTTTGGTTATCACATAGGATCATGGTTGATTCCATCTCTAGGTCGAATAGACCTGTCAACAAATTCCGAAGCCATATGGCTTCATAGCTAGCATAACATGAAGCAATGTATTCTACTTCCGTTGTGCTGAGAGCAATGCTTGATTGCTTCCTACTCTGCCATGATATCATGGTTGACCCCAGACTGAAACAACATCCTAAAGTGCTCTTCCTGTCAGAGACACTTCCAGCCCAATCTGAATCAGTATAACCACTCAGTCTGAATTCATGGTCTCCATCAGAACTGAGACCACAATCTAATGTACCCTTAAGGTACCTCATCACATGTTTTGCAGCAACTAGGTGAACATGTCTGGGTTCTACCAGAAACTGACTCAAAGTGTTCACAACAAAACAGATATATGGTTTAGTGTTCGTCAGATACATCAGCGATCCAATGATCTGTCTATAAAACGTGGCATCAATCAATTCTAATGAAGTGTCGACCAGAAGCTTCCGCTTTGTTTCCATGGGTGTATTCATGGAATTGCACTCCAACATATCAAATCTCTTCAGGATCTCAACTTCATACTTCCCTTGGTTAAGGAAGATCCTCTATGGGCTCTGCCATACCTCAAGACCTAAGAAATAATACATTAGGCCAAGGTCTTTCATCTCAAATTCTACAGCGAGCTTCTTCTTACATTCGGTGATGAGCTTTTCTTCTCCAGTTAAGAATAAGTCATCCACATACAACAACAATATAACTGGCTCATCATTCATAACCTTGAAGTAGAGGCTAGAATCAACTTTACTCTTGGTAAAGCCCAAGCTCGTCAGAAAACTGTCTATCCTTCCATACCAAGCTCTAGGAGCTTGCTTTAATCCATACAGAACCTTCTTCAACTTGCAGACATGAGTCTTGTTGTCTTCGATTTCAAATCCTTGAGGTTGTTCTATTTACACTTCTTCTTCAATGACACCATTTAGGAACGTTGTCTTTACGTCCAGGTGGTGTAACTTCCACTTCATCTTGGCTGCAAGGGCTATGGTGGTTCTGATCGAAGTGTATCTGTCTATAAGAGAAAATGTTTCTTCATAGTCAATGCCTTCCTTTTGAGAAAAGCCACGAGCGACAAACCTTGCTTTATACTTCTCAATACTTCCGTCAACAACATGTTTTATTTTGAAGATCCATTTGGAAGATACCACATCCTTTCTCTTCGGTCTGGGAACTATTTCACATACATCATTCTTTATTATGGATTGGTATTCTTTTGTCATGGCATCTGCCCATTCTTTCTTCTGAATGGCTTCTTCAAAGCAGGTAGGCTCCTTCTCTAAGAGATCACACATCAAAGACATATAATTGGAGAATGGCTTAAGTCTCTTCACTTGTCTCGTGGTTCTTTCAGGAACACCATACTTCTCTCCATCTTGAATAATTCTCTTGCCCAAGCTGGATTTCTCTTGTGGGAGATTGTCATCTGGGGAGGTTCTTGAAATTCTACTATGTCATGATCTTCTAGAATTTCCTCATCAGGGTAAGCTATGACTTCCCTCACTGGTTCTGCAACTCTGGGAGCTACAGGTTCCTCTTCATATACTTCTTCAAGCTGGCATCTTCTTGATTTCTTGAGTGTTGCATCTTCATCAAAAGTCACATCCCTGTTGATCTCAATATGATGGTGACCTGGTATATAAACTCTGAAGGCCTTAGAGACCTCAGAGTATCCAACAAATATTCCCTTCTTTCCTGAAGGGTCTAGCTTGTTTCTCTTCTCTTTTGGAATATGTACAAATACTGGGCATCAAAATATTTTGAGATGGCTTACTTCTGGATTCTTTCCGGAGAACATCTCTTCTGGGGTATTGAACCCAAGTGCGCTATGGGACAATCAGTTTTGTACATATACTATTATTTTTGCTTCTTCTGCCCATAAGCACATTGGAAGATCTTGATCATGGATCATGGTCTTCACTGCTTCCATTATAGTTCTGTTCTTTCTTTCTGCTACACGATTTTGTTGAGGATTGTAGGGAGTGGTGAGCTCCCTCTTGATCTCGACATATTTTCAATAGTTTACAAACACTTTTGAGGTGTATTCTCCTCCATTATCTGACCTAAGTGTCTTGATCTGTCTTTCAGAAAGATTCTCTATCAAGGCTTTGAATTCCTTGAATTTACTGAACACTTCATCTTTTGATTTCAAAAAGTAAACCCAGGTTTTACAAGAATAATCATCAATAAAAGATACATAGTATACATACCCATTGATGTAGGATGATGGAATTGGGCCACACACATCTGAGTGAATGAGTTCTAAGACTCCTTCTTCTTTACTGTCTCTCTTCGGAAAAGGGTTCTTGATGTTCTTCCCTTATGCACATCCATTGCACACACCTTCATGGTCAACCTTGAGTTCTGGTAGACCTGTGACTGCCTTGCATACATACAGTAATGCCTTGTAGTTGATGTGGGATAATCTTCTATGCCAAAGTTCAGATGGATTCTCAATGGCATGGGTCATGGCTTCTTCTGAGTGACCCTTTAGCTTATACAAGCCACCTTCTTCTTTTCCAATAACGATTGCTTCTTTCATGGTTTTTCCTTTAGCCCACATAATAATTTCTCCATCTATAAAGGAAACTCTGAAGACTTTCTTTTCTAAAGACGATATAGAGAGTAGGTTCTTTGTCAATCCTAGTACATAGAGTACATCCTTCATCTTCATTGGAGTCCCTGAGTTAAGCTTGTAGTTTGATTCTCCTACTCCCTTGATAGGATATTGATAAT
>JZKD02S1614730.1:55963-69421 GCA_000966675.3 Picea glauca | reverse complement strand
AGCATTCATTCTCTTTCGATGAATGGCTCTTAAAGGGAAAGAGAAAGAGTTGTTTTCACTATCAAACACTAAGATGCAATGTCCTCATACAAGTGTTTCTCAACCAAATCCAATGCAATGCTAACAATTTTAGAAATCCCTTCTAATATCCAAACCAATCACTAAAATATGTCATTTTTCTTATATGTGAATGATAATCAGATGCAAAACTTCTAAATGTCAATCAGTCTTCAGGATTAAACAATCAAAAGCAAACCTCACGCAAAACAAAAAATACACTCTCGTCGTGAAATAGACAAGAAGGACAAAGATAAGAAAATTGCAAACAAGAACCAAAAAATCTCAAACAAAAGAGAAATGATGGAAATTTGATGTCAAAGATCAAATGAAAAGGTTATCAGACCTTTGGATTTCCTCACAAAAATTTTCACTCGGTCGGATAAAGGAGAAGAAAACAACAAGTTAACTCTAGGTCAGCAAAGACAAATAGTGGCTTCAAGGAAAGGAAAGAAAATGCCAAATTTCCAAACAAAAGAAGATTAATTCTCATAAATAAGGGTGTTTGAAAGCCAATACCAAGATGGACTGAGAGTATGAGACCCTGAGCAAATGCCAAAACCAAGAAATACCTTCAGAAGATGAAAATTCTGGAGAATTTCTCACAAAAATGGGGTAGTTCTCTGGTGTAAGGGGAACCAGAGTGTTTCAGCACTCTGTGTAAGGCTAAAGGGGAGTTCTAGCACTCTGACAGCAACAGGGGGGGAGCGCTCTACTCCAAAAACTCAGAAAAAAATCCCAAAAACTCAAAAACTCAAGGAAATTCAGTCAATCAAGGTGATCCTGATGACATAAAGAGGCAATAAAACAAATATAAGAATAAAAACGACAATGTGGAGAAGATCAAATCAGTGGGAAAAGGGCCAAAACAAGATCTGGGAATGGAAACAAAAATTAGAGTTCCTCCCCAGTGGAGTCGCCAATTTCTATTGTAGGTGAATCCCCCTATGGACAAGTGGATCCCCTCTTGGTCTCTAGACTCCTAAGGCCAAGACAGAAAAGTGATTAACATGGACACTGACTTCCTTTTAGATCTATTCAAGCTAATGAATAAAATAGAAGGAGAAAGATATGTACTTTATTAGCAATGCTTGTCCTTGCAAAGTCCTGGTTGAGCTTCGATCTTGAGCAACCTGATAGATCCTATAGGACAAACAAAGATACAATGGAATTCGTAATCTACTAGGATTAGCTCAAATATAGATCCATCTACTGCAGATAAACTCATATGGAACAAGCACAAGTTTGAAAGAAACAGGCCAAGCATTGATTATTAATGAGAACAATTAAAAGTACTTACAATTCTTTGAATGAAGGTGCAACAACTTCTTCCAGTTATCCTTGTCTAACCCCTTTGTTCAAGTAATTTACACTGATTTCTTTGATGACATCTCACTCGTGAGATCATAAGTTTCACATCTCCAATCTTTTCCATGTACCTTTCACCATGAGAAGGCCTCCTTATGTAACCTTGGAGAGGTCCAACCTCTTGAGATATATTTGAGATAAGTTGAGGATTCCTCTCCTTCAGTTGAGGATCTTCCCTAATATCATGCCTTTACCATCTATTTGAATCCAACTACCTTCAGGAATTGAGGGATTGTTCCCTGATTTGCCTCAACAAACCCAAAATTTGCTAAAAAAAAGGGTAGTGCTCCCCAAAAAGTGTGCACAGGGCACTCAAACACTCCCCCGGAGAGGCTCAGAGAGCGCCAGCACTCCTTGATAGTGGGTAGGGGAGCGTTCCTCTCCAAAATTCATTTTTTAGTGGTTCTATCAATGGAAAAAGGTTTGTACTTCCTGTCAAATGATTTATCTTCATCCAAACTAGACTTTGAGGTGTCTTAAGTGTCTTTGTGATGTCGTTAAAGGCACGACATGGGTAAGATTGAAGTATGATGTTTGTGACACTTGAAACACTTTTAGTCAAGATGTGACACTTGCGGACAAGATGCGACACTTACAACACTTGTAATGATGACACTTGTGACACTATCAAAGTGAGTAATTTGAGGTGTAAAATTGGGAACCTGTGGTTTGTAGAGTATCTCCACAGTGAATCGGGAGGCATCATAGTCTTCTAGAGGGGATAACCTTGAGGCAACAATGGCCAGAAAATTAGGAAGAGTGGTCTTTCTTCTGGGGATCATTGTAATGTTGAAGGATTCAAAACATTCTATTAGTTTGTGCACTTCTTGTTGGTAATCTCTCAGGTGGGGAGAGTTGCAATGTATGGTGTTATTTACTTGTCTAATGTTGATTTCAGAATCTCCGAAAACCTTCAATTGTTTAATGTTTAATTCTATGGATTTTTTTATCCCTTGTACTAGAGCTTCATACTCAGCGGTGTTGTTTGTGCATTCAAATTCTAGTCTATAGGATAAGAAATTTTGTTTACCTTTTGGATCAATGAGGATGCACCCTGCCCCTAACCCTTCTTGTGATTTAGATCCATCGAAGTATAAGGTCCAAACTTGTAGGAAAAACCCATCAACTTTCTCTTTCCTATCACTTTCCTCCTTTCCTCCTATTTGTTTTGTGGTTTATAACACTGGTTCCTGACAGAAGAGGGTTTCCTCCGCTATCATTGGTAAATTTTCTTGAAAACCTATTTCGGAGTATTGAGTAAGAGTAACATCAGATGAGAGGGGGGAGAAATTCCTAAAATCAGAGTCACATGTATAATTTACTAGCACGGGGAAATTTGTCGATGAGGGTTCATTAGGGGTTTCTAGGCTGATGACATCATGTTTAAGATATCTTTCTCTGTTGATCTTGAGCATATCTGTGTGTTCCTTTAATGGAAGCCAGAGGTGAGCCCAGTATGTACTAAAGTATCCATTTAACTTCTCAGACCAATATCGACTCGATAGAAATCCACAAGCTTATGGGATATCTACTACAATGATGTCAATTACTTGAACAAATTTTGGTTGAGTCACCATCCTGATCATTACATCTTTGATTTCTCCCATAACCGTTACCTGGGTTTTGTCTAGTTGTATCACATGTTTATCACTTTTGAGAGGGACATCGTTTAATTTCTTGCATATATGCAATGGCATAACATTAGAGGATGTTCCTAAGTCAACCACATAGTTATGGAGGTTTATATTGAAGACTTCAAATGTCAAAAGGAACGGTGGGACAAAAGGCTTCCCCTTCTTATCTTCAGAGCAAGCATTTATAGTTGGTTTATTTCTTAGATCTGTAGAAGCTAGATTTTTTCCTTGATTAGTGCTTATTGTAGGATTTTCTACTGATTTCAATGCTTGTAACATAAATTCCTTTTGCTGAGAGATTCTACACATGTCAATGACCAATATATTTGCCTTCAAATTTTTCAAATCTTCTACTATGTTGTAGTCTAGCTTCATCAATTCTCGTGTATGGATGTTTATAGGACTCATTTGGGGGACAAAAGGTTCTTTCAGGTGATTGGGAGTTGGTTTTCCTCCCAAAGTTTGGGGCGTAGTAAGGTCGTTTGAGATAGGTTGACCCCTACTTCGTGTTTGCATAGCCAATACCTCTGCAGGTGGTTCTTGAACCTCAAATAGGTCATCGGAAGGCATTGGTAGGTCAGGATCCCATATCAACATGGTTATTTCTTCTGGTGGATCAAATTCTTCCTTATCAACAATATTCATAGCTGAGTCGCTTGATTTTCCGGTTAGGTAAACCTCATCTAGAAACCGGTTGGCCATCAAATTCATGGCATGCACCCATTGTGGGAAGTCTCTTTCAGAGTGTTTCTCCTGGTGATAGGTATAGAAAGAGTTGGATGCTACATTTCTCAGATCAATGTTTAAGTTGGTTGGGGGGGGTTCAATCTCTTTGAATGGTGGATTTATTTTGAAAAATAGTTTATAGGGCCTTTGGCCTTGGTTTCCTTCGTCATGCACTTCTTTTTGTGTCTATGATTTCATTTGACAACTTCTTAACCATGTGTTGTAGGTCTTCTATGTCTCCACTTCCTTTTTCGGGACCTTGTTCTATTTGTGTCCCTGTGGGTCTAGTCAACAGGAGTCCTCTCCTAGGAGGAAGTTGAACTTCCTTCTTAACTAATGAAACCTAGCCTTCTTTAAATCCCTTCATCTGGATTTCTATTGTTTTGGCTTCTTCAAAATTCTCACCTAAGGTTGTTTTGACATCCCTCTTCAGAAACATGGAAATAGAAGTTGGGAGAGCATTATCATATACTTCGATTTGCAAATCCTTAGTGGTTTTATCTTTGGGCTGAAATTTGTTTAGGATAGTGGTGAACTATTGATTAAAGTCTTTAACCTTCTCCTTTGAAATCATGGTGGCGGCAAACAACTCGGCCATCAAAGCTCCTGTAGTGGTTTCTTCTACAAATTTATCTAGAAAATCTTTTTGAAACTTCATCCAACTAGTTATAGATCCTATAGGTAAGTTAAAATACCATGTGGAGGCCAAATTATCAAAAGTATAGGGGAAAATCTTGCATACTACATCTTCATGTTGGACATTCATCGGTCTGATAGCTAGTATGAATTTTTTGATATGGTCTTCAGGAAATCCAAAGGTTTCAAGATCAAATTTAGGGAGTAACTTTTCTATATGTCGGGGAAGGTTATGTACTCATCCAAGGATGGCTAGAGCATCTATGTCCAACCAAGGTTTATTATTCTGAGGTGGGTCTCCCCTTTCTTCATTATGATCATTGCTATCTTCCATGTCATCTGATCCCGAAACTGAGCATTCTGAGTTAAACCCTTCCTCATCAGAAAAATTGTCAGGCTCAAAGAAATTACCGGCTGGTGTTTCGGGGATGATATTAAAAGGATGTTCAATTTTGGTGAGGGAGAAATCTATCTGATCTTCTACTATGTGAACAAAAACTTGGTCAAGGGTGTCAACCACTGGTCTTCTTACTTTTTTTCTACAAGGAAGTAACCGAGCTAAGGGCAGTGCTCCAATTTGTTGGACATAAGCTCTTTTGATTCTTCTAAACTGGTTCAACTCCTCGTGAGGAAGAGCGTAAGGTATCTCAGGGAATAGATGTTCTTCTTCTTGTTGGGGTGAGTTACTTGTTTCAAGAGTACTCAATGTGTGTGGGTTGTCTTGAGAATGAATATCCATGCATGTGGGATGTTTTGAATCTACAGGTTGTATGAAATATTATGTCAAAAATATTGTCAGCCATTCATTCTTCAGGTGCTCCTTCTAGCTCCAATTCTATTGAGGAGTCCTAAATACCTTTAACTCAATAGTAGGAACCAAACCCATCACTGAGGCCTAATTAAACTCTACAATGTTTAATGGTGGAATGGTTCTTCAGATCTTCCGATCCTGCCAATTAATCGATGGGATTTACGTAGTGATTGATAGGATGCCTTCTTGTGAAATCTCCTCCTTCAGCTTGAACGTTCTCTTTTTGTAGTTTCTCTTATAGGTCGAACTAATACAAGATAAATGTTGGTATAAACCAGTTGGGTAACAAGGGGGGAAATATTAAATACTGAAGAAGGCTGAGCTTGGGATAACCCACATGCTCAAGCATGCAAACAATGATTCTTACACCTACAAGAATCCTAGTACTAATACATTAACTTATTGGTGTTCCAATTATTGACTAAGATATGATTATCAGAAGAAAACATACATGCAATAAATGAAGGCAAGAAAAATAGTTTCCTTAGCTCTAATCATCAATCACAAATTAACACAACGATTTACTTTTCATCATTAGAGACAAGAACTATAAAAATATTGAATTAGATAACTTATCAACAAATTCATAGGCTCTTACTCATTACAACATCCATTAATGAGATAAAATCAGAAATAATCCTTCTTCGGATCCAATCACACAAGATTTTGATGAAAACAGAAAAATTGTCTCTCGTCCTAAACAATACTTCTAAATTAAGGTAGCTCTGAAATAGTTATTTACAATCCAAAAATGAGGTTATTTGCCAAAACCATCGACCCCTTCTTACAGGTCGATCCCCTTATTCATAACATATTATTAACTAAAAATAACTATCAAAAGTACAAGATAACTAAAACAAAACATCGCCACATGGCGCTTTCATCACTCAGTATTCTAAGAGTCATCAAATGGTTTCAATTGAGTGGATGAATCTTCTCATAATCTGACCATTTGATGAAAATATCCTCGCATGTGTTGGCATATGGGAATCTATGTTGGTCCATTGGGAATGAAGGATCTCCTTTATCTCCACTTCTCGTGCTCGATACTTTACTATTATAGCACTTAACTACTGAAACATTATCTGAGCCTTCACTGGGTATTCCATGAACTGTTGCACTTGAACTGGTGCCATGTTCACCACCTTTTCTATCTCTGCAGCCTAGGATGAGTCTTGTTCGGCATGTAATTTGACTATGTCATACAAGTCAAAAAATTCATCAGGTGTGCCGAATTATGGAAGGCCGATGTCTCTCATTTCCCAGTTGATCTTGGTCCATCTCTTTTTGCAATCGAACCATTTCTCTTGGATTTCTTATTGAGGTTCTTGGGCCATTTTATCCTAGTATTCGACCGACTTATTTATGCAGTCGATGTTGCTATCCCTTAGTACCTGGATGTCGTCCTCTTTGATGTCTCACCCCTGTTGATATGCGCTAATGTAGTCAATCCTTTCCACTGCTTGGTGTTCTTTCTCATACCATCTTTCCATATCCTTGCACGTTTCCAATGCCATGAGGGTGTCTTCTTGGAAATCGGTTATCCCTGCAGTAAATCTACTGTAGGCCTCCTAGAATTTTCTTCTCAGGAACATCGTGGCCTGTGTGAAGTCCTGAAAATATTTCTCCAAATGGAATATATGCTCCAACTCCTTTAGTGCAATGGCCAACTCCTATTCATCCTTCCTCGCTTTATCCAAGGTGGCATCTGTGATTTCCATCCCTACGTCGATAAGCTCGGACGTATTGGCATGCTCCATTCTAATCAATTTTTCCTCTGTGGTTATGAGGATGGAGCAATATAGATTCAACGTCCTCTTCTTGGTGGTTCTTTTCATGATGGATTTCCTATTTTGGTCATAAGAGATGGATTTTATATCAACGACCTCATCCACGAGTTAAGGGATTCGATGTTCTCCCTAGGTAAGCATGTTTCCCAGGCTCCTGATGGTGTATATCTATTCAAGACTGGGTTCTTGAACCTATTTCGTGTGTTCCAAAAGTTTTTCCTCTGGTTGTTTCTCATCAGGAGGTAAAGAACTGACTAAAATTAAAGCATCAGGGCAGGCTTGATACTTACTTGATAATCGGCTGTTGAGATGTCGATTTCCTGCTATGGAACTTATTATTCTTGTTCGCCCAACCCTAGCTCGACCTTCGGGCTATTCACTTGGGTCCCCGGTACATCGAGTATCTCAGTGTCTAAGACACTTTTGACCTCCTAGTCACTATGTAGAAGGCTTTGAATTTGAGCATCGAGAGCTAGGGAAGATGCCTTCTCAGGTTCCTTTTCCTTTGTGATTTGCACCGGAGTTACTAGGGAAACCTTCGAAATCTCCTCATCATCATAGATCGTTATTAATTCATGGAGGGGGTTTGGTGCAATTGCTCTCCCTGATGTCCTCTCTATCTCTAGATGAGATGAAACGTCCTCTAGTGATATGGCCCGTGGCATTGAAAATTCAGGGTTATCCAACCCGATGATCTCTTCAATTTGTATTAGTTATGGGTCACTTGGACCTACCTGGATTTCGATTGGGTTGTCCACAGGGACCCTTGTCATTTCCACAAGGTCCAGTTCATTTTGTAGCTAATCAATTACTTGTTGCGCTGGTTCCATTAGGAGCAATCTCATTTCATGTTCCTCTGATGTCATAAAAAATCCCCTATTCTGCACCTCTGTTGCCTCTGTCGCTCTGATTTCTTCCCTAGCTCTGGGGGATTCTTGAGTCAACTACTCTATTTTTTCTGAATTTTCATCCATGCTCATGGCCTTGAAACTGGTCATTTTTGGGTTGACCATCCTTTGTAATACCTCATCCTAGTCCTGGGCATTATCTGTGAAGACTTCATCTTCGAACTTGTCGTGAGCATACAACCAATAGGATGACACCTATAAAACATGTTGAAGGACCAGGTTGTTTGGATTGTTCTTGCGGAATCAACCTGTTGGGAATCTGAATTCGAGTTGACTCAACCCTTCTTTTTTGGCTTGAGCGATATCCTTTACCAAGTATAACCCTACATGGAAACCATAGGGTATGAAAGCACGTTTCTTTTCCTTGACCAGGGTGGTGTTGAAGACCAATGACTTAATTCGCTTGTATTAATTGGAGTCACGAATTTCCTTAAGTTATTCATTCTAAGACAAACCTTAGATTTTTTATCCTGAAAGTTCTCCAAGATCGACGATCAGCAATAAACCTATCAAAGAGATTTTCGGATTGACTCCCTTGAAAAATTTTCGATGTTGAAAACGCATCAGGGATCGGTGATCGGGTGTTACACATTATTTTTATCACCCTCATGATCGTTAATGATGTAAACCTATATGATTGCCTTTAGAGAGGTAAGTGGTCTGAATTCCTGAAGAAATAAGGGAGAAGAACTTTCCCTGAGAGAAGAAGTTGTGTTTTCCTCTATAAAAACCCTATTTTGGAGGATTTTCGCGGGCTGCACCATAGCTAGGGTGCAGAAATGCCTTATTTCAGCAGGCTGTACTATAGCTAGGGCACGGAATTTAGCCTGCTTTTAGCCTTTTGAGCTTCTTTTAGCCTTCTTTGCTTTTTTTTCTTTTGAAAGATTTGATCTCTTCCTTTGAGTGTCTTTCAGTTACAAAGCCTTGTTTTTCTTTAGAATTTTTTAGTGAAAATAACACTTCTTTTTTCTGAATAACTCATGGTAAAAGAGAAACTTTGTTTCGGTTTTTTTTGTTTTGAAGCGATTTGTTTTCTTTTAGCTATCTTTGAAACAAAAATCTTATTTCTTTCTTTGCATTAGATTGGGGGCATATTTGCATTTGAAGTAGTGAAATTGCATGATTCTTGGCATTTTTGGTCTTAAATTCTGAAAAATTTTCCCCTTCATGGCTGGGGGGGGGCATGAATCATGCATTGGTGTACAGTCTCTTTTTCTCATTTCTTGAGAATATTGATATTGATGAGTTTTAAAATTTTGGGACAATGGGAATGATAAATGTTTTCTCCTTCTTGTAGCATAACTTCATCAAAATCAAAAGATTGCATCTTCATCCCTTTGCATAACTTCCGAGTCAGTCAAAACATCATATTGCCCACACCATTTTCCTCTTGAGTAACAACAGCCTTAAAAATAAAGCGCTTATAAAAATTGATTAGACATTTTTATTCTTTCTGGTAGCAAACCTACATTAGATTAGTTGTAGGGCTTTGGAATAGGTGTCAAAGATAACTTTCCAAAGCTACAAACAAACATAGAATCTTGACTTACGGAGCGGTAAATCCACTTATTACATTTTTTCCTGGGAAGCCCTTCTAACACAAGGGTCAATCACGAGGTCGCATTGAGACTGGCAGAGTTACTCACCCTGCTTTGTTGTTCTTGGTGTAGAGGTTGCACGTATTATGGGGATCGCTTGAGACGTATACCCACAATGATGAGTGGAAGACTTTCAAGTTAATATTGGGCTAGATACCTTGCCCTTGCCCATGGATTGGACTATTGAGTGTTTTCCCAGGCATCACTGTAGTGATTGGTAGCCTTAGTGGCCTATCTCTTTAGGGTCTTTACACAAGGTGATTGTGGAGGGGCAAGTCTTCACCATACCTGGAATCGACGTTGGCCAAACTCACTCGGTCTCCTTGGAGGGTATACCCATGATTATGTGTGGGAGCTTGTACGAGGGTGTAAGTCCATTAAGAAAGTCATAAACATAACTTTTCCACCTACTCTATCTCATCCCCTTCTAAATTTGTTCTCACAACGTTGGATTTCATCACCAACTAGTGTGTTCATTGTGAGAAGGCTTTCTTTGCTTGCTTTCTTACTAGATTTCTAGTGTGTGTTGTTCATTTTCTCTAGTGGACTCTAGATTGGATTTTTTTTTTAATGGAATCAGTTCCCGAAATGACCAATGAAGGAACCTCTGCTCCATGGGAACCTTTTGTTTTTCCTTCTTACGGAAACATTGGTCCTCCTCACATTGCTACTTTGAGCCTTCCAGGTCTCACAATTGGATTACCAATATGGTTGTTTTCCACTCAGGTAATCCCAAATGCAGTAAGTGATTTGGTCATAAGCACTTCCCCCCAAGAGCATCAACCTCATGTTGATCCTTCACCTTATTCACCAGTAAGATCTTCTTCACCTTCTTCACTTGCAAGGTCTTCTTCCATTTCATCTTCTTCACCGAGTGAAAGCTTTGAAGCTAGTAATCCGGTGGATAAGAAGAAGAAGAAAAGGAAGAATAAGAAGAAGAAAAATAAGCAAGGTCCAAACTTCCAACCATTGTCAGATGTGTTGGAAAGAAACCAGTTACTGTTGAGTGTGATGGGAGTGTTGATGATGCCAAGAACACCCAAACAACTCACAAGCACAAGTACCCTTGTAGGCTTTGCAAGGGTAGCCATGTTCTTAAGGATTTACCTAGTCTATCCAAGTTATAGAAGCATGGTCTACACACCCTCACCAACCCATGTCATTAGCCTTTGAACAACATGTTGATGACCTATCGTCAACTAGTCATGATATAGTTGGGAAGAAAAAAAGAAGAGTCAAGTTCCCATGTATGTTATGCAAAGGGAGTCATCTAACTCACCTTTTCCCTCGTATGGATGAAGTCTAGAAATTACTGCAAGACATGACTATTTCGCATCCCCAACTTCCCGCTGCTTATCACAAGCTTACTCTCGACCCACCTGCAGTTGATGGAATGATCAATCTGGCCCCTTCGTTGGTCAATCTGGTTGATCATGTATTTAACTTGGTCACTTATTTAGTCGAACCAGTTGACCCAGTGGTTGATCCAATCCCACCCTCGGTCAACCCCACTATCCCTCCAGAGAGTGAAATCCAAGTAGTTGATTCGATCTCTTCCTCGGTCAATCTCTCTCTCCCTCTAGAGAATGAAAATCAAGCGGTCGATCTGTTTCCACCCGTCGACCCCATTCTCCCCTTGGAGGATGCAACCCAAGTGGTCGATCTGATCTCACCATCGGCTGATCCAACTCTCTCTCTTAGGAGTAAGCATGATACTGTCCACGTTTTTCTCGTTGATACAGACTCTACCATGCCGGGGGGTATTCCTCCTTCTCCCATGGAACCCCCTCCAAGTAATGAGGCCATCCTTTTTGATTCAGGTGTGCTAACTGGACCTCGTCTTCCCTCTCACATTCCTTTCAAGATTACAGTGCAAGTTGTGGTTGGGACATACCTCAGATGTTGATATATGAAGGTGCGTCCATTAGTGTCTTGTCCTCATTTGCTTGGCAAGCTTTGGGTTGTCCTCAGCTTGCGCCAGTTACGCAAAATATGTTAACTTTTAATAGAAGAACCAGTCAACCTTTAGGGACCCTTCCTCGGTTTCCTGTAACTTTGGGAGGGAAAAATGTCTTTATTGATGTCATGGTAGTCCAAGACCCCTTGGATTTCTCTTTAGTCCTTGGGAAAGACTATGTCTATGCCATGAAAGCTATTGTGTCCACCCTTTTTCATGTGATATCTTTCCCTCATGATAGAAGAATGGTGACTACTGATCAACTTTCATTCATCGGTCCTGACTGGATTACCTCCCTCAATGGTTCTTATATGCAGCTGGTATCTCTCTCACCACATGTTAATTATGTGGCGTTGTCTCCCATGACTTCAACTTCTAATGATTTGGATCCAGTAGTTGACATGGTGATCTCTTCGATCGTGATTTTAGAGCATGATCTCTTTACCCCTATCATGACCCTCGACATGTGTTCCTCCCAGAGTGTGTTTCTTCCATTGAGTGAAGATCTCTTGGAGGCCATGACCGAGTTTTATCCCTTGAAATGGTGTCCTTCCAGAGCACTTTTCTCTTGGAATCCATGATCAAGAAGAGAGATTCGAGCATGGTTTTATGATTTCAATCTCATTAAAAAATGAAACCAGCATTGAGTATGGTTTTTTGATTTCAAGCTCGTTAAAAAATGAAACCGGTTACGAGGATAGTTTTTGCATCTCTGTGGCAACCTTGTTAAAAAATGAAACAGATATTACGAGCATAGTTATTGTTTCTGTGTCAATCTCATTAAAAAATGAAACATAGGTCTAGGGATTGAACCTGGATTCTCGAGCATAGTTCTTATCCTATGTCAAGCTCGTTAAAACATGAAACAACTTTCCCCTCTCTATTTGAGTCAAGTCCTTCGTCTAGTATTTGAAGCTTCATTTCATTCTCCTTTGCAGTTGGATGAAACAAAGATTGGGGGCAATGCTTCCAGCCTCTGGAATCCACGCTGAAGTTAAGCCACTAGCGTCTTAAGATGGGGGCTAAGTACCAACCATGCATTGGGAAGTTGCAAGCATAGTTTTTTCTGGTTCAAGCTTGTGTAAAAATGAAACCACTTACCTCAAACATAGTTTCATGTGGTTCAAGATTGTGTAAAAATGAAACCAGATCCAAGAAAAGTTTTGTTTAGTTTTTAAGCTTGTGAAAAAATAAAATCTATCCCAAGCATAGTTTTTTTTCTTTTAAAGCTTGCGTAAAAATGAAAACAATCCCGATCTTAGTCTTTGTTCTTTCTCATGCTCATAAATACATGAGAATAAGTTACCGAGCTTAGTATTTGTCCTTTCTCGTTCTCATAAATACATGAGAATGTAACCGAGTATACTTTTATCACTTTTTCGGACTCGTAAAAGTTACACAAAAAAGGAACCACCTGGAGTCACCTTTAAGCTCTTTTCAGACTTTCTAAACATAAAAAGATTGTCGAGCGACCTTGTTCTTTTCACGTTTGTTAAAGTATTTGAAGAAAACATCTATTGAGGGATAGTTTATCTCTTTTTCGGTATCATCAGACTACTTTACGAAAAAGGAACTAAGAGAGTTCTCTTTAAGTATTTTTCAGACTCTATAAACATGAAAAAACCCCGAGTTTTCTATCTTTGGACTCATTAAACAAACATCAAAAGGCCCATATGGGACTGAACCACTCCTTCTTAGGGTTCATTAAACATACTCCGAGGGACTCGTCCGAAGGATGAGCTTACATTACAAGCATATGTTATCCTCCTCACACTTGTGTAAAAATAAAGAGGTACTCACCAGAAATGGTGGGGGGGAAATTGGGAAAGAAATGTGTCTAAACCTATATTCCATGGAAGAGTCGCCTTTGAACATGACACCATTTCACTTGCTTTGTGTCTAGTTTTGGAAAATCCACTTGTCTCTTGATCATACTCCTTTATAATATTACAAATCGGTTTGTGATCCCTATT
>JZKD02S1614730.1:11381-49192 GCA_000966675.3 Picea glauca | reverse complement strand
TCGAATATCCTACACAAGAAGAAATAGTAAGTTTCCCTCCTCCCCTAGTTTTTGATAATGCTTTACTTTATGATGAACGAAATAAGAAGGAGGAGAATGAATTTTCAAATGTTTTGGACCCTTCATGTTATGACACAAATAGTGACATTGTTGATAACATTGATGAGTTCATACATGTTGGGAGACGTAGGTGGGATATAATTGGTTATGACCCGGATCCCATCTATGAAACTGAGAGTCATTTCCAAGTTTTTCCTTTGCAATTATCATAGCAGATTACTTTTGACCAGTGGCAACAAGGAAATGATATTTTTACCCGTAAAACCAAGGATGACTTAGCACCTTGTTTTCCTGATGATTTTCAATCTTACCTTGAGATTTTTTATGAGTACCCTTCTGAGCACTTGGATTCTCTCCATGAAGATGATTACCAACCACCACTGTGCTCAAATTTTGATACAAGTAAGAACATTGTTTGCTTAAAGAAGGATTCTCATGACTTCTCACTCCAGCCACCTATTATTTCTTTACCTTTCTTTTCCATTAAAGGTGTAGTTGGGAAGTATATATTTTATATAGAGTTTCCCCTTAAGAAAACTTCAGAATCCAAGGGTTGGTTGAAAACTACAGATTTCAGTCTATCATCTCATATTTTCAATCTTCCCTTGAGGATTTTCCAGTCATATGATACATCTTTGTCAATCCCTTCCTAGACCTTAGAGTATGAGAACATCCTAGGTAGCCAGTTTGCCTACCCTTTGAGTCAATGTTCTGAACCTTGGACTTTTCATGACCCCTTTGTTGTGGGGAAATTCTACCCTATGGACTAACAAGCTAGGGCTTAAACTTGCATGCAGATAATGACCTTCATAAATTACTTTTAACCTTCTACCCCAAATCTAAAACCCTTTTTCACATGCAAACATGGGAAGAACCAACTAACCTTTTTATCGACGGTTGGTGTAGATCCTCTGTTGAGCTTTATCCCCTTGCTTCTACTGCTCCTTCCAAAAAGCGATCCTGCAATCAAGATAAAACTACGCATGCATGCTATTGTTCTACTAGAGGATTAGAGATTAAACATAAATCAAATAAAACATACAAGACTCATGCATTTGGGATGGGAAAAGTATCTTTTTATTAATCTCAAGATGAATCAACTTACAATTATTATAGAGACCAGCCATCGTTCCTTGATCCTGATCCTGGGCTCCTCATCTTCTTTTTCCTCCAACTGCTTTGCTTGAATTCTCCTAAAGCTTGAGGAAAGGCTAAAGGGTTGGGACAAAACGGATTCAACAATTGGGTAGAGTTTCTTTGCTATGATTTTCCCTTTCTTTGAATAGTACCCCTACCCCTTCTTTTATAGGCTAGAAGGAGCTAGGGTTTTAGGAGAACTCTCATCCATGCATGGATGGGAGTTCCAGTTAACTGACCCAAAGATTTTCGTTCCGTCGGCAAATTTCCTAATTTTTTCTTTGTTAGGTAAACGTTGGTTGTAGTGGGCCAGCCCGCGTTCCAACGCGTGCAGTATAAGGCCTGCTAGCATTCCAACGCGCCCAGTAGTGGGTTAGGGCGCGGGTTACTTGATTTAAGAGGTTTTTAAAGAGTCTGTTCAGCATGGCTTTGGCAATGAAGGGCAATGAGTTGGCTTGATGCCAGGTAAGCATGGATAGTGAAATTTAGGGTTATAACACCCTTCCTGAAGTGGATTGAGTACTTTTCTCAGAGATGGACTTGGCAATATTTTTTCCCTCCCACCCACCTCCATGAGTTAGAATTTGAGATCTCCGACGATATGATATATGTTCTAACCCATGTCATTTTTGTGCTTGATTTATCACTATTTTGGTTTATGATGAAGCACAAAGGCAGGTGTTGTGGGACATTGTTGGATTGGTTACACTGGTCATTTGGCTACATTGAACATCCAGCTGATAGGTAAGTACATGTAAGTATTTTTCTTTAACATTTTCATATTGATTGTTTTTATTTTAGTTTATATATATATGTCTATATATGCTGGGGTGGCATTATTGCCCCATTTTTGTTACTATTGCCTCTATCAAGTTTGAGTAGGTCTGCGGGTTATGCCAAAGATGCTAAGGTTCTCATGCTCTCTACGGTGAGTGCATGTCCCCGAGTTGGAGCCAGATGTTATCCTTGATTTCTAATGATAACTAGGAGATCATGTCTCAAGGCCCACAGGTCCTAGACATGGAGTACCAAGAGAAGGATTGACCTAAGAATGGCCCTGGAGGGCCCATCCTTTTCTTCTTTCATCAAATTTGTCTTGTCAGTAGCAGCAGCATCCATCACCACCGACTTGGTCTTGTGTCAGAGAAAGCTCTTGCTCCATGAGGTAATTGGTCCAGGTATCATGGTATGTGTCACTTTTGATCATTATAACCTTTATATATATGCATCTAAATCTTTTTATCTCTGACAACTGCTTGGATCTTACATTATCTCACTTGACCATGTTTGGGGAGATTGACAGGGTGCCCTAGAAAGCCTGTACCCATGGGTTTTGGTTTGCCACCAGGGGGATTTCTAAAGAGCCATCATCCGCTCCCATCATACCACCATGTTTTAATCTTATCTCTGACTCATTTATCCCATTCCCCTTGTCCAGGCATTGGATTGACTTGTTTGTAGGGTTGCACCTTATCTTGTGAGAAGAAGGGGCTAAAGGCCCAGAAGGTAAAAGCAGCTGGTAAAAGATAAAATCCTAGAAATGAAACCTCAAGATGCTTCACCCAGGGATCCCCAAGAAGGCAATAAAAATCCTCTCAATAAGATACAAGAGGGACCTGTAAAATATAAACAAGACCTAGTCAAGAGGATAGGGGGTCTCATCACGAGCCAACCTATTAGGTTCATGGGTACCTAATAGTATGACATTGCCACCATCTGGTTACCACATCAGGGCAGTGACCTTTGGTTGCATGGCCAAGGGAAAGGGGGTCTCATCACGATCAAGCCTTATCATCTCTGTGAAAGTACTTGTGGGTAACACTGTCAACTCTGGTCACCATGCCAAGGCAGTGTCCTCTTGTTAGCCCTTGAATAAAATGAAGAAGAAAAAGGGAAATAAAACGAAATAATAAAGGCAAGAAAAGGCTTGGAAAAATTGCATCCATGATGGGTACAGCTCACCTTCTACAAAGGCACCCACAGATAACATTATGCATCCTTAGCTCTCACTCCACCCACATGTCTAGACAATCCCTAGCCACATCACCACATTTGCATGGCTTGGATGAAATGTTCCTGGAAACTTCCCTTTTCTTGTGGATACTATCCCAATAGGATGTCTTGTCCTTTTCTTCGATCTTGTATTGTAGGTTTTTGTAATATCTTTGAGCTATTGAATGATATATCAGGGTTTTTTTGCATATGTTTGATAATATTAATGATGAAATGTGATTGAAATTGCTATGATCCCTGTGACTAATGAGCCCATGGAGGGCGTAGTTTTTAATGTGCAGGACCATGCTCGATGGACAAGTACCATTTGGACTGGTACACATGGGGAGATGATTAGTTTAGACCTCCATAGGGCTGAAGGGCCCATCAGATGGTTGATGAGACCTCGTCAGAGGGGCAGAGACAGGACAGTGTTTGATCGAGGTTTTTCACTGGAGAAGAAGAGGACATTTCACTAGAGGCACTTTGGCAGAGCCCGAACTAGGGGGAATGACCCCTTTTCAGTGGAACGTTGGCCTTGGAAGGCTCAGCACGTCCCCATCCTCACCATGAAATCATCCATCTTCATGGTCATTCTTGGAGGCAGACTGGGCAGCAGTGGCACATGTGGCATGTTGGAGAGGCCCCTGGGGGCTAATGTTTTGCTCCTGGATGTCTCATCTTCCCTAAAAGGGGCTAGCGCCTCCCTTGAAGGGGATTTTACCTTTATTACAGCTCAGTTAGGGTTTTAATTTGACAATTTAATGTAAAAACAGTATTCTGGTCTTGTCTACCATTTTTATGACCTAAAATTAATTAAGGTCATTGATACACTATATATTGAGGAGTTTTAGCCTCATTATGACATAACACATCACTCCCTCTCCTAGTGAGGTCTGATTTTTGTGCCCTATTGGGGTTATTGGCTGATTTGAGGAAGGCACACTTGTTTAAGGAGGAGATTTTTGGCATTCTATGGTGTTTTTCTTGAAGGAAGGTTTACAACTAGGGTTTCCATGGTTATTTTCTTGATGATTTGTAAGTATTTTTCTGCAAAACTTCTTGATTGAATGGTTGTAGTTTAATTTCTTCCATATATTTATAAATATTGTTGAATCAAAACCCTAGGGGAAAAACACACAAGTAGGTCATTGTCTCATGTCCCCTGATAGAAAAACCTTTTATCCATTGAAGAAGAAGAAGAGAGCATAGCCATAGCTACACTCTTCCTTTCTTCTTCCCTTAAGCTAGCCATACCTTTGAACTTCTAGAGGAAGAGGACGTCCCAGGCCTAGGTTATCTACACCTATGGCCATTTTCTTTTAGGGTTTGATGAAAGATCCTTGCCTTAGCAACACTCTCCCTCTTTAAACTCTCTTGTCTTGATTTTTGTTTTTACTGAGCTAGTTGTTTGCCGGGAAGGAGGAGAGAGAACGAGGCCTTGATTTAGCAACACCAGGGTGAGCCTCTCTCCCCTAGGTTTCTGTATTTAAGGCCCTTCTTTAGCAACACCTTGAAACCTTTCCCTCTTGTCCTTTAAGTCTTGTCCCCTTCAACTTGTGTTTCCTTCACCTTTTTTACTCCATTAACCCTTAGGCACTAATCTTAAGCCTCCAACGTTTAAGTGAAAGTGATCAAACAAAATCTCAAACTCTTTGTTAAATTGAAACCCTAACTAACTACTAACCCTAAAAAGGCTGATGTCACCCTTGGTTATTTCATATTGAAGCAACAACTTTCATTTATTAGGCAATTGGATGGTGTTTAAAGCATTTATTGAATGAGGGATTGATTGGATACATTGATTGTTACATCATCTTGATATTTATTGGTGAAGTGATATTATTTCATTGCTATATTAAAAAACATTGACTTCATCAATATTTATTGTTACAATTGCTTATATATTGATATCAGATAGTCTTATGAAGTACTAACTCATTGAATCATAGCTTGCATATATATTGGTTTGTTGTTGCTTTGTTCTGGGCAGGTGTTATTCTTTGGGCCTACACTTCATTATTGGTTGTTTAGCTGGGACGATTTGTTCTGGTGGTGACCTGTGAAGGGGGAACTTTACTTTGCCTTTTAAACTTTTGCCTCTTCAAAACTCCAGGTTGTTGGGGACGTCTCCCATGGGCCTAACCTCCTTAAAGAGAAAGAACCTCCACATCATGGTGACATTGGGTGGGATAGTTCCTGTTACACCAATTTGGCCTTCTACTTCTCAACCATATAACCTAGATACAAACTGTGTGATAACAGAACTCATTCTGCATGTCTTTGGAAAACCTTTGACTCATTCTTCCATCATCGCTCCCAAAGATAACATCATCTACACAAAATTCAATTATCAATTTATTGTCTAGATCCAATTTTATATAGATATTTTTGTCTGCATTACCTTTCTTGGATCCTTTTTGTTGTAGATACCTGTCCAACCTTCAATACCATACTATGGGGGCTTGTTTGAGTCCATACAATTCTTTTTTAAATCTCGAGACATAATCTTCCTTTTCTAATAGTAGAAACCCTCGAGGTTATTCGATGTAGACTTCTTCTTCTAATTATCCATTCATAAAGGATGATTTTACATCCATATGATACACCTTGATTATTTTGGAACATGCATAGGATAAGATTAATCTGATTGCTTCCATCTTGGCAACTGGGCAAAATGTCTCTTCAAAATCTATACCTACAATCTGAGAATATCCTTTGCATAGTAACCTTGATTTTTTTCTAGTTACATGTCCATCCTCATTTAGTTTAATCCTAAAAACCCACTTTGTACCAATCATGTTCTTGTTCTTCTTCCTTGGAACCAGCTCCCATGTGTCACATTCTTCTTTATCTGATCAAATTATTAATCCATAGAATTGATCTAGTGTTCATCCTTGTTTACCTCTTCAAAATTTATTGTTTCAACTATAGACAACAATGCTAGTTGTTTTTGTTATGGTGAAAGTATTCTTCTTCGGGTTTCAACACTTGCATATTTATTCCCAATAATCTCTTTTGGTGGATGATTTTTCTGTATTCGTTGGCTAGGTGTCTTAGGAGGTATATGTTTCTCATATTCCTCTTGTTTTTATTTTGGATGCTCTTCTTCTTCTTCTTCTTCTTCTTCTTCTTTTAGATCTTCCTCATCATCCATCTCTTCATATTCTTTTCTTCCTTATTTGTCTTTTCATACATCTATCTCATCAGTTTTTACATTGATAGTTTACATGATTTTTTTTAGTATTGAACTAAAGAATTTATATACTTTTCTTTTTTTTGAATACCCAACTAATATTCCCTTATCAACTCGGGAGTAAAATTTTCCAAGCCTTACATCTTCTCTTTTAATATAGCATTTACTTCCAAATACTATGAAATGATTCACATTTGTCGGTATTCCTTTCCATAACTCGTAGGGAGTGTTATCACTAGTACTTTTGATCATTCATATGCTCAGTATGTGAAATGTTGTATGTATTTCTTGTGCCCAAAATATTTCACTCAACTTGGAATATTTCAACATGGTTCTGGCCATTTCCTGCACTGTGGTTTTCTTCCTTTTGACATCTCCATTTTGTTGAGGTGTTTTGGCTTTCAAGAACTATATTTGTATTCCATGTTCTCTATAGAAATACATGCATTCATTTAATGTAAAATATCCTTCATTGTCTGATCTTAACAACTTAATTTCAAATCCACCTCAATTTCAATCATCTCTTTATATATCTTGAAGTGTTTGAATGCCTCTGACTTCTTCCTGAGAAAGAAAATTGCAGTAATTCTTGTGTAGTCATCAACCAGTAACATAAAGTATTATTCTCCATTTAATCCATTCATTCTTTTAGGTCCACATATATCAGTGTGTACAATCTCCAATGGTTTTGGTGTGGAGTACTCTTTTGAATTGAACTTGGTCCTGGTTGGTTTTCCTTGTAGACAATGCTCACATAGAGTATTTGTTGGCTTTGAGATCTCAGACATTTCTTTCACTCCTTCCTTTTCTGTTGATTTTGACAATGTTATCAAAGTTTATGTGACCCATCCTTTTGAGCTAGAGCCAACTTTCATTTTCCTTTCCTAAGAAATATTTTTCCCTTCATTGTTTGGGGTTCTTCTAGCTATAGCTGCAAATTTTCTTGATTCTTCTTTTCTTATATCACATTTTTTTTAGTCAAACAAAATTTTGTTTCCTTGATCACACATTTGACTGACAATTAGAAGATTGTTCTTCATATATTTGACTAGTAGAATATTTTTTTCCTTGGCATCTTTGATTCCAAGATTGACTGTGTCTCTACCTAATATTCTGGTTGAGTTATCATTTACAAATGAAACCGATCCATCTCGTTCTTTCTTTAGGGTCAAAAAATTGTTCTTGTCACCTGCTATATGCTTCGAACAACTGATTTCAACATACCACCCACTTTTCTTGTGTTGCGCTTATAGAGAAAGTGAGCATTATTCAGTGTTGAATTGATCTTGATTTCTTATCCATATCCTTGTGGTTCTTCTTTATGACTATTGATATTATGCCTTGGTTCCTTTGGAGGAACAATTAGTCTACAATCTTTGTCCATGTGTCCAAAATTGTTTCTCTTGTAGAACTCTATTTCATTACTTAGTGAACCAAAACTATTATGATTTCTATTATGTGCTTCATGTGACTTTATGAGATAATTGTTGTTTGAATAGCCTTCATAGTTTCTTATGTTCTTGGCATAGGCTCTATAGTTTTCATCTTTGTGACCAAAATTGTTACAATAATAACATAAACCAAGAAAAATATTTTGATACGTGGATGTAGGGAATCATTTGAATGGTGTTTCTCTTCTGAATCCTTCTTATTCTTGGGATGTTGTTGATTTCTAGTTCTATGTTCTAAATATTCTAGATGGTCTAGTTCCTCTGTGTTTTTCTTCTTGATTACCTCTAACTAATTTTTCATAGGTTCCTTGTTATGCTTCATGTTCTATCATCTTGGAGCTCGAACCTTTCTCATTATGCATTTGGTTGTATCCTAGCCCAGACCTGTCATAGTATGGCCTTTGACTGTGAATGATATCATCCAATATTTTAGTGTTATTCTACAACATATATTTCTTTTGAATATATTTTCTTAAGGTGACAATTTCTTCTTCCAAGCTTTCAATCATCTTCTCCTTATCTTCTAACTGATTTCTAAGTGTTTCTTCAATCCTTTCGTCTTCTTCTACCTGGATTTTTAACTTCGTGATTATCTGCTCGATTTATTTTAAGTTGGAATTTTGAGATCCTTATTTCTTCTTTAACTCTTCCTTGAGTGACTTGGTTTTATTTCTTTCTTTCCCTAGTTCTTCTAATGAACTGATTAATTTTTCTCTGAAATTGACTTTGCCTTATTCTTCAGAATCTTCATAATCTTCTTAATTATCTTCTATTTCCATGAAGAATACTCTTCATGAATCATTATAACTATCATCATCCTCATCTGATGAAGCGTTCTCTTCCTTTGAGTAGAAAATTTTCTTGAAGAATTTATTTTTGTTCCTTCTCTTGTCTCCCTTTTGTTTTTTATTTTTCTTCTTAGGATATTCTTCTTCATTGCTACCTTTATTCTTAGAATAAGAACATTTAGAAGAAAAATGACCAATACCATCAAAATTAAAACATTTCAATTGAATAATACCTTTTTACTTCTCAGTTCCTCTTTTTAGCTTCTTTATGAAGTTTTCCACTACTTCATCTTCCTATGAATCATCATTGCAGCTGCAATATGGTTTTTAATTTTTCTTATTTTGCTTCTTTGTCTTTTTAGATTCTTTGAACAATGCTTCCTTCATGATTAGATTCTCTTTTTCTATCCTCATCTCATTATCTATGAATATTCCAGGTAGTTAGTCCATGCTCAAACCGTCAAGATCTATTCTTTCTTTCAGGGCTGATATCTTAGAATCAAGTCTCATAGGTAGAGATCTTAGAACATTTTGAACAACCACTGATTCATCAAATTCTTCTCCCAATACTCTAATAGTGTGTATTTTTCTTCAACACGTATAAAGTAGGTTGCAATGTCTTCATCTTCCTTCATATTCAGTTTCTCAAACTTAGCTCTAAGGGTTTGAAGCTTAGATCCCTTGAATTTGGTATCTTCTTCGTAAATATTTTGAAGTTTATCCCAAATATCCTTTGCAATATTTCAATACATAACTTTGAAAAATATTGAATCATCCAGACTGCTAATAATGGTGCCTTTAGCCTTTGAGTTGTTTTCGTTGAGTTTCTTTCCATCTTTGTTAGTTGGGGGAGTGGCTGACGTTGCATATCCATATACTACTTACTTCCAAAAATCAAATCCTTGTGTATTTAAAAATGTTTTTGTCCTTTTATTTCAAAATGAATAGTTTTTTCCATTAAACCTTGGTGCCCCAATCCTAGCATATTCCATGATCTCCTTCCAATGGCTAAATTTTTTCTTGAAGGACCTGCTCTGATACCAATTTTTGGAATACTGAGAGGGGGGTGGAGAGAATCAGTATGAGCACTTTATTATCACTTTTAACCATAATATGTAATCATTAACATCATTAGCAATATATCATCAATATATAATGAGCAATATAAATCAACACAACATAATAGACATCCACAGAAACATAGTACACCATAATTTACGTGGAAACCCAAATGGGAGAAAACCACAAAATGATTTTCTTATATATCAAAATAATAAAGTCATTGGAAGCACCAACTTCCCAATTATCCATCTACATGTGGAAGGAGGCTATGACCCGCTATTTACAAGATCCAACCTAAAGGAAGTTACAACTCCCTGAATTCTATGGCTCCAACCAAAAGGAAGCTACAACCCCCTAATTTTCAGGCTCCAACCTAAAGGAGGCTCCAAATACCTGTGTTATCCATAACCAACCAGAAGGAGGCTACAACCCCCTTTCCTTTCCCCATCCTACTGCCCTGAAATATAAATGTAGACCAAACTATCACTACTACTGATACTGTCATTGTGTCTGATAATCAACCTATAATCAACATGTCACTGTCACATCATCATGTAATCAACCTGTCACTATCACATCAAATTGTAACTGATCATCAACCTGTAACCTTTCATTGTCCCTGTCACCGATATATCAACCAAATATTCTCATACATACCATATCAACATCAAGTATCCAAACCATGTACCACAATGTACCTCGAACATGCATCATACCCTATACCATAATATATACCTCAAATATATTCCAATATCATAAACATGTTCCTCTAACAATGAACCATAACAACCATATACAATGTACCAAGGATATGTCTCAAGCATTTATCAATGATACCAAAACATGGACCTCAACCATATGAAACCATAAACCAAAAGGGCCTCCAAGACATGCCTCAAGCATGTGCCATATCATCCATGATAAACCCACATAAAAACATACCTATGATCATGTAGACACTCTATTGTATCAGATGAAAGATGAGCAAACCAACCTGGGCATTAAAAATATGGTACAAGAATCACTTCACATGCTTTCATAATCTTTTTATAGATCTGCAACTTCCTCCACTACTACCAGCACATATCTTCACTTTTTGCCTTTGCAACCTGTGTATATCCATGTCCTTCTTACATGTAACATGTGGATACCTTAGAAACCAGGTTTACTCACATTTTATACAACTTTGATACTTTCACCTTCTATTTTCATTTTCACACTCAGACTTGCTACCTCAGACTCAAACTCAGATTCGCCAATAAACCAAAAGTTCTTCACAATATAGATAATCAATAGACATGTGTGTCAATGTTCTTTTGAAAGGCTCCTTGAGTTGTATTTATACTTTTTCTAAGTAACCTCTATCCTTACTTTAGGGATTTCTTTTTACAACCACTTAACCCTTTCATTAATTGTCTTGTAACCAACTAAGGTCTTTGTAAGCCATCTTTCTTCATGACCTCATAACTCCTCAATCATGAAGAACCACATGGCATACCACCTATCACCGAAAATGGTATGATGAGGAATATCCATCCATGAGTGACTTACCCACATTTACACTATCCTTCATAACCATTTTCTTTGATCAATTATGATTCCCATTACCACACCTTTGGGGATTTATGTAGACTTATTCAAAGAATCTTCCCATGATGTCCATGCTTTGAGCTACTCCATAAGGGGACCACTTTGGAGACTTATCCAAATACACCCATCACATTTTTTGACATCAATGACTACCTATTGTCCAACAAAAAATTCACAATTTTCTTCCCTTGGGGTGAGGGAAGTAAATCCCAAGTGTGATTCTTCAATATAGAATCCTTTTATGTCTACATATCCTACTCCCATTCAGGTTTTCCTTTTTTATATGAGTAGGTAACAATATCATAGGTTTCAAGAACATGGTTCATTAAATCAATGTTGGCATGTTGCTTCTAAATTCAAGATTGTCGGCCTTAATAAATATCACCAACATCAGGGCCAATAGATTCAATTGTCTTGGCATCCCATCTGGGTAGACAAGAAAGGGGTGAGTTTTTGTTCACTACGGAAGTTCGATCATAAGTTGGAATAGTTTCAGTCAAAGAAGATGGAAGACTAGTCGAAACATAAATTGATTGACCAATCAACTCAGAGGTCAAAGGTCAAGTTGAAATGGAAACAAAGTTCTATTATGAAGGACCAGATTCAGAAACAACATCAAACTGATCATCCTGTAACACTGCAGAGGAGGAATTCAACAACTTGATGCCAAAAGACTTCTCATCAAACCAAACATTTCTTCTAATAATCATTTTCTATTTGAAAGGATCAAATAAGAGATAGGATTTAGACTCATTAGAGTATCCCATCATGATGCAAGCATGACTCTTTGCATCCAATTTATTTCTGCAATCATTAGAAATATGAGCCCAGGAAACACATCCAAGCATACAAAGGTGGTCGATTGAGGGCTTCCTTCTACACCATCATTCAAATGAAGTCACCAAATGAATATATTGATTTGAGATGTGATTGATCAGATATTTTTAAAAATAGATAGCTTAAGATTAGAAGAGATGAGGAAAATATTTGGTCTACAAAACACATATATCCATTTTGACTAACGCTCGATTCTTGCATTTTGAAATTCCATTATGTTGAGGAGTATGAGGGACTGGCCACTTCCAGTCAATAACATATGAAATGAGGTATTATTCAAAAGGCCGATTCATATACTCACCACCATTTTCTGATCTTAGGTACATGATGGGTCAGCCACATTGCTTTTCATCAAAGGCCCTGAACACTTTGAAATTTTCAAAGACAAGATTCTTGTTCTTTAAAAAATAAACCCAAGTGAAATGAAAGAGATCATCATTGAAAGTCAACATATGCCTTTCACCTACTAAGGAAGGTATATTAATAAAGAAGAGATCACTGTGAATCATATCCAAGAGGTTATGTGTCCACCCCACTTTTCTAGAGTCAAAGGGTGCTTGATGATTCTTTCCAATCACACATTGTTTACATACTCCATCGGGGGGGGATTTTAGGTAAACCAAAAAATAGATTCTAAATTTCCATTTACTGTAGACTTAAATTTTTTATGTGTCTGATATGTTCATGCCAATTTTGACTTTTTTCATTAGAGTAAGAAACAAGAGGAGTCAGTTCATAGTTAGGTCAAGTCGTGTCACAAAACTTATACAAATTGTATTTTGGGTCGAGAAACCCTTTGATGAAATCCACCGAACTTTCTTCAAATATCAAACAAAGAACTAATATGGAAAAAATCCACAATCTTAGCTATCTGTGTTAATTGATAAACCGACAATGGATTGGAACTCGGGTTCAGTACATGGTAGATGTCGATAATTCTTCCATGTGAATAGGAAACATCACCATGACCAACAATGTCGAGGGAAAAATTGTCATCAACATAGATATTTATCTCCACAACTTCATCTAAGGACATGCACATGGAAATTTCCTTAGCCATATGATGATTGCACCCATATTCGACTACGAATTCATTATGTGCATAATGAGATAAAAACTCTTGAGAAGTTTTGACTTGGAAGGTGAAAGTATCAACAGATCGACAAACAATAGATACGTCTCCTTCAAGGCATTTGACCTTCTCCTCTAGGTCGTCTCTCTTCTTGTAGAAGAAATTATCCACATGTCCATTATTTCCAAAGTACTGACATGTCTTATTCTTTCAAATTTGACGAGGTGCATCTATCTATCCTCTATTTTTTCATTCGAGGCATCCAAGTGTTTGTATAGGGGTATCAAACCATCCTCTTTCCTTGTGATTCGACTTTCCCTTTCCCTTGATAAATTGGGATTGATATTTACCACCAATCTTGACTTCATCATGATATATGTGTTCATCAATTATCAATAAGCCATAGAATTCTTCCAAGGTGTAGTCCTTACCATCTTCCTTGTGTGCCTCCCATTTGGTGGGGAAAATCAAAACAAATATGTTGAATGGTGTTCTTAAATTCATCGTGACTAGATAGATGAGTTTTCCATCTTTATTCTAATAATTATTTCCTCATTCTCCCAATTTCAACTGTAGTTCCTTCACATGTGCCAAGTATTCATCTATTGTGTCGAAATTATGAGGATGAGGTCCAATTTCATGATGTGGATTTCATCGACTATGTCGAATAGCGACTTCAAATTCTTCCAGACTTGATGAGGGAAGTCAAGTACACTGATGTAAAATTGAATATCCCACGAGATATAAAGTCTTGATGTCCCCCACATCCTCATACTTATTTCCATCAACATAAAATATTTCTTGATCATCTGATCTAGAATCACAATCTTTGTATACTTCCACAATCATTTACTCTTTAGTAGGGTTTCCATGTCTAGTTCCCACATCACATAATTTGATCCATTCAAAATTACTTGATTCCTATTCAAATCCATATTTGATATCTATAATTATATGATCTGTTTCCATAAGTTACAATCAACAAATCATTAGCCTAGACTCAATCACACAAAATATCTTTTCACCGTGATTTGCAAACAACAGGTGAGGTCACAACCAATTTCTTTGATACCATGTTGGCAATTGGGTGTAACATGATATGAAACAAATAAATAGAAATACATATATTCAAAGAGGAATAAGTTTCAAATATAATAGGTCATGTCTAAAGACATCATTACTACACTTAATAATAGGGCATCATGATCAGAACATCACATTGCATGGTTAACATATTCACATATGTCCACTACACAATCGTGTACACTTCTACCACACATTGATAATGACCCATAGGGTTTTCTATTTATAGCCTCAATTTATAACCAACTTCCTAGGAATCGGGAAGATCTTGTCCACATACAACTATCAGTGGTTAGAATTGACTTCATCAACTCCAAGTTGTCTAGTTGTGTTAGCACATAAAGTTGTCATGGTTCATGTATAGTTATTGTTAAAACCTGTGTCTACACCTCAGTTGAGTCTCTCTCTTTTCTACATACCTTCCTATAATTGTTTCCTCTTCTAGTTGATAAAGTTAGGTCAGTTAAGTATGTTGTATGCACAAGGAAAATCTATGAGAAAAATGAAACATTCAGAGCAGCCCATTTCAAGCTTGAAATACAAGAAAACATGTAGGTTCTATTTTCAACGGTGGAGATCCCATGTGAAGTTCATATTAGCGGATTTCAGACAGTCGAAGTTTAAAATTCATGCAAGGATTAACGACTAGAAATAAACCCCGGAGACCCGAAGTCTCGAAGTAACGATAGGTTTCCACGTTAACCGAGAGAAACTGACTTTGGGAGATTTCCATCCAAACATCCTGAAGTCTCAAAGTGATGAGAGGCTTCCACGTCAACCGAAAGAAAGTTACTTCGAGATATTTTCATGCCCGTGTTCAAAGGCTATTGAAGCCCAAAGTCCAAAAGTAATGAGAGGCTACCACGCCAACCGAAAGAAAGTTACTTCGAGATATTTCGATCCAAGCATCCCAAAGTCCCAAAGTAAATTTGAGTCATTGAAGGCTGAGGACACGCCTCGAAAGATCTAATACTTTGGAAATACAAAACTTTGGAGAATTGTATGAGCAAGTAGAAGAAATATCTCGAAGCCCTAAGACTCGAAGTGAATCCCGGTCGTCAAAAATAGGAGGACACATGGAGGAAGATATCTCACTTCAGAGATACGACACTCCGGAGGATTGTAAGAACTATGCATTGAAAAGGACTGAAGCACGAACTTCCAAAGTAATTGTGGACTATTGATCTAAAATAAACAAGAACCGTCGATCTTTGTAGTAGGTGAGAAAGGATTAATTACCAAACAGAATCCCAAAGTGCTGAAGTAATGAGCGTCTTCCATGTCAACCGAGATAAAGTTTCTTTGGGAGATTTCCATGCTTCACAATCTATAACTCCTGAATCCGGAAGTGTCGAAGACACATGGCACTCATCCATCCAAGATCAGCATGTGGAAACAAAAGTGGGGCATTCCTAGATCATATATTGCGATAAGATCGATGGCCAAACTTCATTGCGGGGATAGAACATGCTTAAACGATAAAATATTAGAGTTCTCCCAAAATAGAAACCACGATATAGATAAAGATGTATGTGGCAGTTGGTGGTGAATTGTGGGGGTCAAAGTGGTGTGGACCCAAACCACCCTTGGAAAAAATTTCAATAACATGCTTATAGAGGGCCCAATCTGAGAGCAACGTGTGGCAACAAACTAGGCGTAATGCCTCATCCTGATCCCAAGGATAAATCAGTCAATCAAAGAAGGACTGGTGGTTGAAAAATTGACTACCCCACTTAAATGGAAGCATGGGGGCTCTAGCCGAGGAGACAAAAAACTGTCAACCTAAAGTACCACAAAAGGTTGTTTTTCCTGCAGGCCCATGCTAACCAGATTTTCCTTCTTACAGAAGGAACAAGACAGACAAGAGAAGACATACAAACTGGAAAAGAGGCACCCAAGAAGAAATACATGTCTATTGTTTTGACTATAAATACATCATGTGAATGATATGTATAGGGAGGGGGGTTCAGCCCAAGACCGGAGGAATTTTTGAGAAATGTTTATGATTGTATATTTCAATTTGTAAGTCGGAGGGGTATGTAGTTGTAAATCGTATTTTTATTGAAGACTCATATGAGTTGTTTCATCATATTTGTATCTATGTTCCCTGTCCTATTCTTCATCTTGTCTGAATGTAATTGTTGATTTTAAGTATTAAAATTTTCCTATGATTGATAGATTCCTAATGCGGTAGAGGATCTGGTGTAAGATTACCTATCTATCATTGTTTACTGTTCATACACATCTAAATTCTATATACTCAGTTCTATTCTTCATCTTGTTTGAATGTATTGTTGATTTTAAGGATTAAAATTTTCCTTTGATCGATAGATTCTCGATGTAGTATAGGATCTGTTGTAAGCTTGCCTATCTATCATTGTTTACCATTCAAACACATCTAAATTCTCTTCATAGAGAGGATCTCTTCTTAGAAAATATTCATCTTTATGTTATTCTCTTATTCTTTTCTCCATCACTATACAAATATTTTTTCTGATAGGGAGCTTAAATTCCTTCGATGAGTAGACTATTTATGACTCCATAGCCCAATGGTCCATCACTGATCTCCAATGATATATGTTGTCTTTTCATTTCTTTAAAGTCTTATGGATCCACCTACTCAAACCATTTTAATCCATTTACATTTTGATAGCCACTGGGATTATCCTCTTGCAGTATGAGGGTGATTCTCAATGCTAACATTAATGGCACCGTTTCTGGGGACGGAAGTGAATATATCTTCCCTGGGAGAAAGACAATGATGAGATCCAGTTTAAGCTGGTGAACTGAAGCTGGACACATTATTCTGATTGCTCATCTTTCACCATGGTGACTCCATTGTTTGGAAATATATTGGAGACTCCACTGGTTTGAGACAAGTTAAATGGATATGGAGGCTATCCTGGCTAGGAGGTTTTCCCCACTCGATTTCTCATCCATAGTTTTTTATCTGCATCATGTGCCTCAAATTGATGAATGGAAAGATCTGATGCCAAGATTTTATGAAGGTGAGAATGACAACCATGTTGAGCATGTTCTGGAACTGCATGCTTTGATGCAGCAGCCTAACATCCAAATTGAAGACATATGTATGAAGGTTTTTATGTATTCTCTTCAAGGAGATGTTTGTAATTTGGTATCAGTCTCTTGAACCTTCTAGCATTTCTTCACTTAAAGAGTTCCATGTTTCTTTCAATATTCATTTTCAAAAGTTTTATTCATCTAACTTAATTTGTCATAGTTGTTGTGAGGAGTATAAAGACTGTGTTCAAGATATAATTGATTCTTTTGAAGGCTGGGATAATGAAGAAGATGCCTTGGATGAGGAATCAACTCTTTCTCTTTCCTGTTCATATATATTAGACGAAATTTTTGTTTGATGTTTTAATAAGGAAAATGCATAAATTGAGTTTGTTCTAGAAGCTGATACTCTTTATAACCCTGTCTCTAAAATACCTATATATGAGAAGCCTATCTTTGACTCATATGGTGATGATAAGATATTTCTTCCTGGATTGAATATTGAAAGGAAACCTATTTTTAACAATGAAGAACAATTTTCTCATGTTGGGCATAAAATATCTCTTGATATGTCATTCGAGAATCCTCCTTTATTTGATAATTATGGATATAGTGATGAAGATGATGAGGTAATTTTTTTCCTGGAAGAAAAAATCATTAGAAGCCAACCTTCTGATGAAACTGAAAACTGTTACCAAGAGAAGCATGTTAAAGAGCAACATTGTAATATTCCAGATATAAAAAAGCATGCATAATAGAAATAAATAGCTAGAAATGGCAGATGAACAACAATATAAACATAACAACATCACAATAATACCAAAATGATACCAGAATAACACCAAAGAGAGCACTTTGATTACTGAGAGAAATGTTCACTTTCCTCTTCGAGGGGGCAACCTCTAGCAGAGAAGATCTCTATTACAATGATATCCAAGACAAAATTTATCATACCCTCGAATCCTATTTATACTAAATATGTCTATCAAAAGAACTATCTAGAGGAAGATCCTTCTAGAAGCGAAAGATTCTATTAGGTCTTCTTACATTGGAATTATTATTCCTTATTGCTAGGCCTTATTAATATTCTCATTTATTACATAGAAATGTATTATTCTACCTACGTGAGGGGTTAGGTCCCTAACATGTCCTTCCCCTTAAAAATAGCCTTGTCCTCAAGGCTTGAGATGAGGAAATTGGTGCAGAATGATAGTTGGTTCCCAAGTGGAATATGTTGGAGTTGTATCTTTCCACTAGACTAACACTTCATTGATGGTTCGTTGACATAGACGACGCTCATCCTGGTCCAAAATTGCTTGTGGTTGTAGCCAAATGGAGCCTTCTTCGTCCAACTCGAGAAGGTTGGTTTGAGTTTGGAACTTAGATCCAATAACCTTATTTAAGCAAGAAACATGAAAAACATGATGGATCTTAGAATGACTGGGAAATGTTAATTGATAGGCCACCTGTCCCACACGCTTGATAATGGTATAAGGACGATAAAATTTAGGTGCCAGTTTCTGAAATGGTAAGCCTTGAGGGAATTTTTATTGTAAGCTTGCAGTCGAAGAAACACCTGATCCCCTTATGCAAATTGGTGTTCAAAACGACCTTCATCTACTTGTTTCTTCATGTGATTTTGGGCCATGACCAAATTCTCTTTAAGGGTACGAAGAATAGCCTCTCGAAATGTATGCGTTTTGTCAACCACGTGGACATTTGAGACACCTGGAAAATATGAGAGAACTAAAGGTGGATTGTGTCCATATACCACTTCAAAAGGAGTCATGTGGATAGCGTTATGGTATGAAGTGTTGTACCACCATTCAGCTAGTGGTAGCCATTGAGCCCACTGATTTTTCCTTTCTGATGGAAAACACCTCAAATATTTTTCCAAACACTTGTTGACAATTTTAGTTTGACCATCAGTTTGGGGATGATAAGTTATGATGAGATGCAATTGTGTGTCTTGTAGCTTGAATAGTTCTTTCCAAAAATTGCTAGTGAAATTTGGGTCATGATCAGAAACAATAGAATGTGACATGCCATGAAGCTTGAAGACTTGATCCATGAAAAGTTGAGCCACAATGGATGTTGTAAATGGGTTTTGATGAGCACATAAATGAACATATTTGGAAAGGCGATCAACTACCACCATGATGACTGATTTATTGTCTGATTTAGGTAAGCCTACAATAAAATCCATAAAGATATCCTGCCAAATAGTAGGTGGAATTGGAAGCAATTGTAGTGTGCCAGGAGATTTGATTGTTTCTCCCTTGTTGCATTGACACACATCACATTCAGCCACAAAATTAAAAATGTCCTATTTCATACCATCCCAGAAAAAAGAACATTTGACCCGATCATAGTTTTGGTAAACCCAGAGTGCCTAGCTATGGGTGTAGCATGAAGCTAAGAAAGTACTGTGGATTTAAGTTTTGACTATTTACTTAAATACAAATGGACTTTGTATCGAATCTCATCATTGAGACAAGAGTAACCTAGGGAAACTTGAGAATTGGACTACAATTGTTGTATCAGATGCGAACTTTTGGGATCATGTAGCCATTCCCGGCAAACATCTTGGAGCCAATATGGTACAATGAAGGAGAGATAAAAAAGGGACCCTTCATCTTCATATTTTCTGGAAAGTGCATCAACAACCACATTGTCTTTTCCTTTTTTGTAAATGATCTCATAATCATATCCAAAGAACGTAGTCACCCATTTGTGTTTCTTTGGGGAGGAAAGGTGTTGTTCCAAAAAAAAATCGAGGCTTTGATGATCTATCTTAATTTGGAAGCACTTCCCTAATAGATAAGGGCGCCAAAGATCCACGACATGCAAAATAACCAAAATTTCCTTTCCATATATTGATTTGCCCAAATTTCACTCGGACAGTTGTTTGTTGGTAAAGGCCAAAGGCTAAACTTCTTGCACAAGGACAACACCAATTCCTTTCCCAAAAGTATCACATTCGAGGACAAAGGTCTTTGTGAAATCAGGAAGGGTCAGGACTGGAGTGCTTCACATGGCCATCTTCAAGGTTTGAAAATCCTGAGTAGATGTTGGATTCTAAGTAAAAGAAGTCTTTTTTAAGGAGTGTAGTGAGAGGTGCCACAATATTTCCATAATTCTTAACAAACTTGTGATAATAACCTGTTAAACCTAGAAATCCACGCAAGATTTTGAGAGTCTTTTGGTGAGGCCAATCTTGTATAGCTTCAATCTTTTTAAGATTCACCCTGACGTCGACCTTGCCAACAAGATGACCCAAGTACTCGAATTTTGAGGCACCAAAAGCACATTTAGATTGTTTGAGTAAAAGTTAGTGTTGAGAGAGTAGATGGAGAACTCGATCCATGGGAGCAAGATGGATTGTCGAGGTTTTACTATAGATGAGGATATCATCAAAGAAAAATAAGACAAAATGATGAAGAAAAGGATGGAAGACATGATTCATGAGGCTTTGGAAAGTGGAGGGAGCATTACATGGGCCAAAGTGCATAACAAAAACTCATAGTGGCCCTCATGAGTTCTAAATGAAGTCTTAGGAATGTCTACCTCTTTCATATGGATCTGGTGGTAGCCAGAACGAAGATCAAGCTTAGTAAAGAATTGGATGCCACTCAATTCATCCAAGAGGTCATCAATGACAAGGATGGGAAATTTGTCTTTAATGTTCATTGTTGAGTTTCTTGAGGGCACAAAATTCAGGATACATGCACCAAGAACCTTGTTTATTAAGTACCATGACCACTGGAGAAGATTAGGGGCTCATACTAGGGCGGATAACACCTGTGGTGAGCAGTTCTTGAAATTTTTTCTCAATTTCATTTTTTTGGGAAAAGGGGTGATGATAGGGACGAATATTGGGAGGAAGATTTCCTGGGAAAAGGGGAATGGAATGATAATGAACACCACAGGAAGGAGGGAGTCCTTGTGGAGTGGAAAAAACCACTTGATTTTTAGAGAGGATGGATTGAAGGTTCTATTGCACAGAGTGTGTCTTAGTTGCTTGTATGGCATGGAGTGGGAAATAATGCCAGAATGACCTTTTTTGAGCATATTTTCCATGCAATGGGAACTAATGATCTCTGGGGAACTAGTGGTGATGCGTTGGAACTTATACGGTTGGCCCTCCTGGTTGAATTTCATGGTTAATTCCTTAAAATCCATGAGAATGGGACCCAAAGTCCTTATCCATCCTGCACCCAACACAATGTCACAACCTCCCATGTCGATAGAAAACATATGATATTTCGGGTGGTATTCACCAATTTGGAGATGCAAATTTTCACAACGCCCTCCACATTTCATGGACCTGCCATTGGAAACCATGATTTGAAAATTATTGAATTCCCGGATATAAAAATTAGTTTCTTGGGTAATTCAGTGGTGAATAAAATTATGGGTTCTTCCACTATCAACAAGAATGATTACCTTCCTATACTTGATGTAACAAATTAGCTTGAGGGTTTGGGGAGAAGAGAAGCCAGTGAGATCATTTAGGGAAATGTTCAGTTCTACTTCGGGAGGGTCTGAGGGGTAGGTTATGTCAGTGGGTTTAGGTTACACAGACACAAGGGGAGCCTCAACATCCTCTTTTGAAACATCCTCTGAGATGGCCATAAAAATATTTTGTTCCTTACACTTATGTCCCGAAAAATATTTTTCATCACAATTATAACAAAATCATTTGAATTGGCATTCATCCATTTCGGCCCTGGTCAATTTCTGGATCTTTAGTGGAGTAGAAGGAGGAGTGGGAGTTACTGGTTTAGTGTGAGGAATAAAGGAGGGTTTTCAATTTTGAGAAGAGACCACTTGTTCTACTTCCTTATCTCTTTTAGTAGTGTCCACCCAAATATGAGGTCAAGCCATGAGAAAATGGGCACGACTCTCATCCTTGAGGTCACTGATAAAATATTCTCATAAAAAAGCATCAAATATGCCCTCTGTACAAAAGTCCAGTTGTTCAAAAGAAACTATAAATTATTCCACTATGCCAGATTGTTTCAACTTTTTCGAACGACCTAAATGGTTGGTGTCAGTGTCAAAGTATTCATAAAGCTCTGCCACAAAGTGTGTCTAAGACACATACCCTTGGCACGACTTTTTTTCCATTGCCAACATTCTTGATCTAGATGGAGAACACCATAACAAAGTTTGGCCAACTCATATATAATGCCATACAAAGAGAAATGATGTTCCATTTGAGTTACCTAGCCAGTGGGATCCGAGACATCAAATTTGTTCACATCCACACGCAAAAGGCATAGGTCACGTTGAAAGTGATGGGGATCAAAATTNCATTGCATGGTTAACATATTCACATATGTCCACTACACAATCGTGTACACTTCTACCACACATTGATAATGACCCATAGGGTTTTCTATTTATAGCCTCAATTTATAACCAACTTCCTAGGAATCGGGAAGATCTTGTCCACATACAACTATCAGTGGTTAGAATTGACTTCATCAACTCCAAGTTGTCTAGTTGTGTTAGCACATAAAGTTGTCATGGTTCATGTATAGTTATTGTTAAAACCTGTGTCTACACCTCAGTTGAGTCTCTCTCTTTTCTACATACCTTCCTATAATTGTTTCCTCTTCTAGTTGATAAAGTTAGGTCAGTTAAGTATGTTGTATGCACAAGGAAAATCTATGAGAAAAATGAAACATTCAGAGCAGCCCATTTCAAGCTTGAAATACAAGAAAACATGTAGGTTCTATTTTCAACGGTGGAGATCCCATGTGAAGTTCATATTAGCGGATTTCAGACAGTCGAAGTTTAAAATTCATGCAAGGATTAACGACTAGAAATAAACCCCGGAGACCCGAAGTCTCGAAGTAACGATAGGTTTCCACGTTAACCGAGAGAAACTGACTTTGGGAGATTTCCATCCAAACATCCTGAAGTCTCAAAGTGATGAGAGGCTTCCACGTCAACCGAAAGAAAGTTACTTCGAGATATTTTCATGCCCGTGTTCAAAGGCTATTGAAGCCCAAAGTCCAAAAGTAATGAGAGGCTACCACGCCAACCGAAAGAAAGTTACTTCGAGATATTTCGATCCAAGCATCCCAAAGTCCCAAAGTAAATTTGAGTCATTGAAGGCTGAGGACACGCCTCGAAAGATCTAATACTTTGGAAATACAAAACTTTGGAGAATTGTATGAGCAAGTAGAAGAAATATCTCGAAGCCCTAAGACTCGAAGTGAATCCCGGTCGTCAAAAATAGGAGGACACATGGAGGAAGATATCTCACTTCAGAGATACGACACTCCGGAGGATTGTAAGAACTATGCATTGAAAAGGACTGAAGCACGAACTTCCAAAGTAATTGTGGACTATTGATCTAAAATAAACAAGAACCGTCGATCTTTGTAGTAGGTGAGAAAGGATTAATTACCAAACAGAATCCCAAAGTGCTGAAGTAATGAGCGTCTTCCATGTCAACCGAGATAAAGTTTCTTTGGGAGATTTCCATGCTTCACAATCTATAACTCCTGAATCCGGAAGTGTCGAAGACACATGGCACTCATCCATCCAAGATCAGCATGTGGAAACAAAAGTGGGGCATTCCTAGATCATATATTGCGATAAGATCGATGGCCAAACTTCATTGCGGGGATAGAACATGCTTAAACGATAAAATATTAGAGTTCTCCCAAAATAGAAACCACGATATAGATAAAGATGTATGTGGCAGTTGGTGGTGAATTGTGGGGGTCAAAGTGGTGTGGACCCAAACCACCCTTGGAAAAAATTTCAATAACATGCTTATAGAGGGCCCAATCTGAGAGCAACGTGTGGCAACAAACTAGGCGTAATGCCTCATCCTGATCCCAAGGATAAATCAGTCAATCAAAGAAGGACTGGTGGTTGAAAAATTGACTACCCCACTTAAATGGAAGCATGGGGGCTCTAGCCGAGGAGACAAAAAACTGTCAACCTAAAGTACCACAAAAGGTTGTTTTTCCTGCAGGCCCATGCTAACCAGATTTTCCTTCTTACAGAAGGAACAAGACAGACAAGAGAAGACATACAAACTGGAAAAGAGGCACCCAAGAAGAAATACATGTCTATTGTTTTGACTATAAATACATCATGTGAATGATATGTATAGGGAGGGGGGTTCAGCCCAAGACCGGAGGAATTTTTGAGAAATGTTTATGATTGTATATTTCAATTTGTAAGTCGGAGGGGTATGTAGTTGTAAATCGTATTTTTATTGAAGACTCATATGAGTTGTTTCATCATATTTGTATCTATGTTCCCTGTCCTATTCTTCATCTTGTCTGAATGTAATTGTTGATTTTAAGTATTAAAATTTTCCTATGATTGATAGATTCCTAATGCGGTAGAGGATCTGGTGTAAGATTACCTATCTATCATTGTTTACTGTTCATACACATCTAAATTCTATATACTCAGTTCTATTCTTCATCTTGTTTGAATGTATTGTTGATTTTAAGGATTAAAATTTTCCTTTGATCGATAGATTCTCGATGTAGTATAGGATCTGTTGTAAGCTTGCCTATCTATCATTGTTTACCATTCAAACACATCTAAATTCTCTTCATAGAGAGGATCTCTTCTTAGAAAATATTCATCTTTATGTTATTCTCTTATTCTTTTCTCCATCACTATACAAATATTTTTTCTGATAGGGAGCTTAAATTCCTTCGATGAGTAGACTATTTATGACTCCATAGCCCAATGGTCCATCACTGATCTCCAATGATATATGTTGTCTTTTCATTTCTTTAAAGTCTTATGGATCCACCTACTCAAACCATTTTAATCCATTTACATTTTGATAGCCACTGGGATTATCCTCTTGCAGTATGAGGGTGATTCTCAATGCTAACATTAATGGCACCGTTTCTGGGGACGGAAGTGAATATATCTTCCCTGGGAGAAAGACAATGATGAGATCCAGTTTAAGCTGGTGAACTGAAGCTGGACACATTATTCTGATTGCTCATCTTTCACCATGGTGACTCCATTGTTTGGAAATATATTGGAGACTCCACTGGTTTGAGACAAGTTAAATGGATATGGAGGCTATCCTGGCTAGGAGGTTTTCCCCACTCGATTTCTCATCCATAGTTTTTTATCTGCATCATGTGCCTCAAATTGATGAATGGAAAGATCTGATGCCAAGATTTTATGAAGGTGAGAATGACAACCATGTTGAGCATGTTCTGGAACTGCATGCTTTGATGCAGCAGCCTAACATCCAAATTGAAGACATATGTATGAAGGTTTTTATGTATTCTCTTCAAGGAGATGTTTGTAATTTGGTATCAGTCTCTTGAACCTTCTAGCATTTCTTCACTTAAAGAGTTCCATGTTTCTTTCAATATTCATTTTCAAAAGTTTTATTCATCTAACTTAATTTGTCATAGTTGTTGTGAGGAGTATAAAGACTGTGTTCAAGATATAATTGATTCTTTTGAAGGCTGGGATAATGAAGAAGATGCCTTGGATGAGGAATCAACTCTTTCTCTTTCCTGTTCATATATATTAGACGAAATTTTTGTTTGATGTTTTAATAAGGAAAATGCATAAATTGAGTTTGTTCTAGAAGCTGATACTCTTTATAACCCTGTCTCTAAAATACCTATATATGAGAAGCCTATCTTTGACTCATATGGTGATGATAAGATATTTCTTCCTGGATTGAATATTGAAAGGAAACCTATTTTTAACAATGAAGAACAATTTTCTCATGTTGGGCATAAAATATCTCTTGATATGTCATTCGAGAATCCTCCTTTATTTGATAATTATGGATATAGTGATGAAGATGATGAGGTAATTTTTTTCCTGGAAGAAAAAATCATTAGAAGCCAACCTTCTGATGAAACTGAAAACTGTTACCAAGAGAAGCATGTTAAAGAGCAACATTGTAATATTCCAGATATAAAAAAGCATGCATAATAGAAATAAATAGCTAGAAATGGCAGATGAACAACAATATAAACATAACAACATCACAATAATACCAAAATGATACCAGAATAACACCAAAGAGAGCACTTTGATTACTGAGAGAAATGTTCACTTTCCTCTTCGAGGGGGCAACCTCTAGCAGAGAAGATCTCTATTACAATGATATCCAAGACAAAATTTATCATACCCTCGAATCCTATTTATACTAAATATGTCTATCAAAAGAACTATCTAGAGGAAGATCCTTCTAGAAGCGAAAGATTCTATTAGGTCTTCTTACATTGGAATTATTATTCCTTATTGCTAGGCCTTATTAATATTCTCATTTATTACATAGAAATGTATTATTCTACCTACGTGAGGGGTTAGGTCCCTAACATGTCCTTCCCCTTAAAAATAGCCTTGTCCTCAAGGCTTGAGATGAGGAAATTGGTGCAGAATGATAGTTGGTTCCCAAGTGGAATATGTTGGAGTTGTATCTTTCCACTAGACTAACACTTCATTGATGGTTCGTTGACATAGACGACGCTCATCCTGGTCCAAAATTGCTTGTGGTTGTAGCCAAATGGAGCCTTCTTCGTCCAACTCGAGAAGGTTGGTTTGAGTTTGGCACTTAGATCCAATCACCTTATTTAAGCAAGAAACATGAAAAACATGATGGATCTTAGAATGACTGGGAAACATTAATTGATAGGCCACCTGTCCCACACGCTTGATAATGGTATAAGGACGATAAAATTTGGGCGCCAGTTTCTGAAATGGTAAGCCTTGAGGGAATTTTTATTGTAAGCTTGTAGTCGAAGAAACACCTGATCCCCTTATGAAAATTGGTGTTCAGAGCGACCTTCATCTACTTGTTTCTTCATTTGATTTTGGACCATGACCAAATTCTCTTTAAGGGTACGAAGAATAGCCTCTCAAAATGTAAGCGTTTTTTCAACCACGTGGACATTTGAGACACCTGGAAAATATGAGAGAACTAAAGGTGGATTGTGTCCATATACCACTTCAAAAGGAGTCATGTGGATAGCATTATGGTATGAAGTGTTGTACCACCATTCAGCTAGTGGTAGCCATTGAGCCCACTGATTTTTCCTTTCTGATGGAAAACACCTTAAATATTTTTCCAAACACTTGTTGACAATTTTAGTTTGACCATCAGTTTGGGTATGATAAGTTATGATGAGATGCAATTGTGTGTCTTGTAGCTTGAATAGTTCTTTCCAAAATTGCTAGTGAAATTTGGGTCATGATCAGAAACAATAGAATGTGACATGCCATGAAGCTTGAAGACTTGATCCATGAAAAGTTGAGCCACAATGGATGTTGTAAATGGGTTTTGATGAGCACATAAATGAACATATTTGGAAAGGCGATCAACTACCACCATGATGACTGATTTATTGTCTGATTTAGGTAAGCCTACAATAAAATCCATAAAGATATCCTGCCAAATAGTAGGTGGAATTGGAAGCAATTGTAGTGTGCCAGGAGATTTGATTGTTTCTCCCTTGTTGCATTGACACACATCACATTCAGCCACAAAATTAAAAATGTCCTATTTCATACCATCCCAGAAAAAAGAACATTTGACCCGATCATAGTTTTGGTAAACCCAGAGTGCCTAGCTATGGGTGTAGCATGAAGCTAAGAAAGTACTGTGGATTTAAGTTTTGACTATTTACTTAAATACAAATGGACTTTGTATCGAATCTCATCATTGAGACAAGAGTAACCTAGGGAAACTTGAGAATTGGACTACAATTGTTGTATCAGATGCGAACTTTTGGGATCATGTAGCCATTCCCGGCAAACATCTTGGAGCCAATATGGTACAATGAAGGAGAGATAAAAAAGGGACCCTTCATCTTCATATTTTCTGGAAAGTGCATCAACAACCACATTGTCTTTTCCTTTTTTGTAAATGATCTCATAATCATATCCAAAGAACGTAGTCACCCATTTGTGTTTCTTTGGGGAGGAAAGGTGTTGTTCCAAAAAAAAATCGAGGCTTTGATGATCTATCTTAATTTGGAAGCACTTCCCTAATAGATAAGGGCGCCAAAGATCCACGACATGCAAAATAACCAAAATTTCCTTTCCATATATTGATTTGCCCAAATTTCACTCGGACAGTTGTTTGTTGGTAAAGGCCAAAGGCTAAACTTCTTGCACAAGGACAACACCAATTCCTTTCCCAAAAGTATCACATTCGAGGACAAAGGTCTTTGTGAAATCAGGAAGGGTCAGGACTGGAGTGCTTCACATGGCCATCTTCAAGGTTTGAAAATCCTGAGTAGATGTTGGATTCTAAGTAAAAGAAGTCTTTTTTAAGGAGTGTAGTGAGAGGTGCCACAATATTTCCATAATTCTTAACAAACTTGTGATAATAACCTGTTAAACCTAGAAATCCACGCAAGATTTTGAGAGTCTTTTGGTGAGGCCAATCTTGTATAGCTTCAATCTTTTTAAGATTCACCCTGACGTCGACCTTGCCAACAAGATGACCCAAGTACTCGAATTTTGAGGCACCAAAAGCACATTTAGATTGTTTGAGTAAAAGTTAGTGTTGAGAGAGTAGATGGAGAACTCGATCCATGGGAGCAAGATGGATTGTCGAGGTTTTACTATAGATGAGGATATCATCAAAGAAAAATAAGACAAAATGATGAAGAAAAGGATGGAAGACATGATTCATGAGGCTTTGGAAAGTGGAGGGAGCATTACATGGGCCAAAGTGCATAACAAAAACTCATAGTGGCCCTCATGAGTTCTAAATGAAGTCTTAGGAATGTCTACCTCTTTCATATGGATCTGGTGGTAGCCAGAACGAAGATCAAGCTTAGTAAAGAATTGGATGCCACTCAATTCATCCAAGAGGTCATCAATGACAAGGATGGGAAATTTGTCTTTAATGTTCATTGTTGAGTTTCTTGAGGGCACAAAATTCAGGATACATGCACCAAGAACCTTGTTTATTAAGTACCATGACCACTGGAGAAGATTAGGGGCTCATACTAGGGCGGATAACACCTGTGGTGAGCAGTTCTTGAAATTTTTTCTCAATTTCATTTTTTTGGGAAAAGGGGTGATGATAGGGACGAATATTGGGAGGAAGATTTCCTGGGAAAAGGGGAATGGAATGATAATGAACACCACAGGAAGGAGGGAGTCCTTGTGGAGTGGAAAAAACCACTTGATTTTTAGAGAGGATGGATTGAAGGTTCTATTGCACAGAGTGTGTCTTAGTTGCTTGTATGGCATGGAGTGGGAAATAATGCCAGAATGACCTTTTTTGAGCATATTTTCCATGCAATGGGAACTAATGATCTCTGGGGAACTAGTGGTGATGCGTTGGAACTTATACGGTTGGCCCTCCTGGTTGAATTTCATGGTTAATTCCTTAAAATCCATGAGAATGGGACCCAAAGTCCTTATCCATCCTGCACCCAACACAATGTCACAACCTCCCATGTCGATAGAAAACATATGATATTTCGGGTGGTATTCACCAATTTGGAGATGCAAATTTTCACAACGCCCTCCACATTTCATGGACCTGCCATTGGAAACCATGATTTGAAAATTATTGAATTCCCGGATATAAAAATTAGTTTCTTGGGTAATTCAGTGGTGAATAAAATTATGGGTTCTTCCACTATCAACAAGAATGATTACCTTCCTATACTTGATGTAACAAATTAGCTTGAGGGTTTGGGGAGAAGAGAAGCCAGTGAGATCATTTAGGGAAATGTTCAGTTCTACTTCGGGAGGGTCTGAGGGGTAGGTTATGTCAGTGGGTTTAGGTTACACAGACACAAGGGGAGCCTCAACATCCTCTTTTGAAACATCCTCTGAGATGGCCATAAAAATATTTTGTTCCTTACACTTATGTCCCGAAAAATATTTTTCATCACAATTATAACAAAATCATTTGAATTGGCATTCATCCATTTCGGCCCTGGTCAATTTCTGGATCTTTAGTGGAGTAGAAGGAGGAGTGGGAGTTACTGGTTTAGTGTGAGGAATAAAGGAGGGTTTTCAATTTTGAGAAGAGACCACTTGTTCTACTTCCTTATCTCTTTTAGTAGTGTCCACCCAAATATGAGGTCAAGCCATGAGAAAATGGGCACGACTCTCATCCTTGAGGTCACTGATAAAATATTCTCATAAAAAAGCATCAAATATGCCCTCTGTACAAAAGTCCAGTTGTTCAAAAGAAACTATAAATTATTCCACTATGCCAGATTGTTTCAACTTTTTCGAACGACCTAAATGGTTGGTGTCAGTGTCAAAGTATTCATAAAGCTCTGCCACAAAGTGTGTCTAAGACACATACCCTTGGCACGACTTTTTTTCCATTGCCAACATTCTTGATCTAGATGGAGAACACCATAACAAAGTTTGGCCAACTCATATATAATGCCATACAAAGAGAAATGATGTTCCATTTGAGTTACCTAGCCAGTGGGATCCGAGACATCAAATTTGTTCACATCCACACGCAAAAGGCATAGGTCACGTTGAAAGTGATGGGGATCAAAATTATTGAAATGAGAGGAAGTTTCACCTTCAGTATGCAAAGGTGGGTCAGATAAGGGAAGATTTGCAGGGATATGTAGCTTGGCACAGATCATCGTAGTGATCGATTCAAGATGGGTAGTCATGTCCTGTTTGAGGTTTTATTTGAGTTTCGCGATTGAGGCAATGATTGAGCCAACTATGGAGGAATGCATTTTTTGATTGCTGGAGACAATATTGGCACTGAGCTGTCACACTTCTTGTTGGGTTTCTGTGAAATTAGAGTGCAAGGTATTGAAGCGAGCTTCCAAGTCTTGGCTATGGGTATGGGCCATTATGACGAGGGAACATAAAAAGGGGTTGGTGGGACCACATATAAAATGGGTTATGGGTGAAGTTTATCACAATGATTAGGGAAACAAGTTGAATCCAATGAGGTAAATCCCAAATAAGGGTATTGGAAGGGGGTTGGTCCCACAATTTTTTTTTCTTTCTGAAAAATGATAGGTATGAATGCAATAAGGGAGAAGAGAGAAATCCAAAGGAATAGGTATCAAATAATGGTTCGAATAGGATCCAGACATTTTTTTTTGTTTTACTCCTACGGAGTTATACTCTGATCTGAATGAAATTCCCAAATGTTTAACAAGAAGAAATGTGTATTAATTCTACAACTCGAATGTAGGAGACACAGTTGTGCAATAATAGATCTTGTTTGTTCTATTTTTGTTTCCTTCCCAAGGGTTAGGTATTCAAGGGTTCTACAAACAAGGGTTTTTCCTATGTTATAGCTCTATGATATACGTGTGGGGTCCAACAGTAGTACTCAACCCAATATCTCAGAGCACCAACTAAGGAGGCTAGACCATGCCCTTATCCATACTACCCAACTACCTAGGTACTAGAGAGTATATTCTTGAGTGTTGTTCTAGGTGGCACTATAACAGTCAGGCGATTGATTAGTTTATCTATGGAGGGATTCAGGAGATCTAGGCCAATCCATATACAACTATTGTCTAATGCGCTACCACTCGAAGGGGTACCAACAGGGGTTACAAGGGTGGCCAACAGATGTGCGCTTAAGTACCTCTTGTATTTCCTACATGTATGAATCCATGAACACGGGTTTATGTGTGTAACAACAGATCTCTTTAGCTTAAAGACATTGGAATATGTCTCTACCCTAAAAAAGAATTAACCCACAATTTTCTGCCAAGGTTGTTGGCAGAAGGTGTTGTGGGGTATTCTACCCTACGGACTAACAAGCTAGGGCTCTAAGCTTATACGCAGATCATGACCCTTAAGACTTAAATTTTAACCTTCTACCCAAAATCTCAACCCCTTTTCTCATACAAACATGGGAAGAAGAAACTAACCTTTTTATCGACGGTTGAAGTAGATCCTCCATTGAGCCTTTATCTCTTTGCTGCTGCTGCTCCTTCCACAAATCTTTCCTGCAATCAAGACAAGACTACACATGCATGCTATTGATCTACTAGGGGGTTAGAGATAAAACACAAATCAAANAAAATTGCTAGTGAAATTTGGGTCATGATCAGAAACAATAGAATGTGACATGCCATGAAGCTTGAAGACTTGATCCATGAAAAGTTGAGCCACAATGGATGTTGTAAATGGGTTTTGATGAGCACATAAATGAACATATTTGGAAAGGCGATCAACTACCACCATGATGACTGATTTATTGTCTGATTTAGGTAAGCCTACAATAAAATCCATAAAGATATCCTGCCAAATAGTAGGTGGAATTGGAAGCAATTGTAGTGTGCCAGGAGATTTGATTGTTTCTCCCTTGTTGCATTGACACACATCACATTCAGCCACAAAATTAAAAATGTCCTATTTCATACCATCCCAGAAAAAAGAACATTTGACCCGATCATAGTTTTGGTAAACCCAGAGTGCCTAGCTATGGGTGTAGCATGAAGCTAAGAAAGTACTGTGGATTTAAGTTTTGACTATTTACTTAAATACAAATGGACTTTGTATCGAATCTCATCATTGAGACAAGAGTAACCTAGGGAAACTTGAGAATTGGACTACAATTGTTGTATCAGATGCGAACTTTTGGGATCATGTAGCCATTCCCGGCAAACATCTTGGAGCCAATATGGTACAATGAAGGAGAGATAAAAAAGGGACCCTTCATCTTCATATTTTCTGGAAAGTGCATCAACAACCACATTGTCTTTTCCTTTTTTGTAAATGATCTCATAATCATATCCAAAGAACGTAGTCACCCATTTGTGTTTCTTTGGGGAGGAAAGGTGTTGTTCCAAAAAAAAATCGAGGCTTTGATGATCTATCTTAATTTGGAAGCACTTCCCTAATAGATAAGGGCGCCAAAGATCCACGACATGCAAAATAACCAAAATTTCCTTTCCATATATTGATTTGCCCAAATTTCACTCGGACAGTTGTTTGTTGGTAAAGGCCAAAGGCTAAACTTCTTGCACAAGGACAACACCAATTCCTTTCCCAAAAGTATCACATTCGAGGACAAAGGTCTTTGTGAAATCAGGAAGGGTCAGGACTGGAGTGCTTCACATGGCCATCTTCAAGGTTTGAAAATCCTGAGTAGATGTTGGATTCTAAGTAAAAGAAGTCTTTTTTAAGGAGTGTAGTGAGAGGTGCCACAATATTTCCATAATTCTTAACAAACTTGTGATAATAACCTGTTAAACCTAGAAATCCACGCAAGATTTTGAGAGTCTTTTGGTGAGGCCAATCTTGTATAGCTTCAATCTTTTTAAGATTCACCCTGACGTCGACCTTGCCAACAAGATGACCCAAGTACTCGAATTTTGAGGCACCAAAAGCACATTTAGATTGTTTGAGTAAAAGTTAGTGTTGAGAGAGTAGATGGAGAACTCGATCCATGGGAGCAAGATGGATTGTCGAGGTTTTACTATAGATGAGGATATCATCAAAGAAAAATAAGACAAAATGATGAAGAAAAGGATGGAAGACATGATTCATGAGGCTTTGGAAAGTGGAGGGAGCATTACATGGGCCAAAGTGCATAACAAAAACTCATAGTGGCCCTCATGAGTTCTAAATGAAGTCTTAGGAATGTCTACCTCTTTCATATGGATCTGGTGGTAGCCAGAACGAAGATCAAGCTTAGTAAAGAATTGGATGCCACTCAATTCATCCAAGAGGTCATCAATGACAAGGATGGGAAATTTGTCTTTAATGTTCATTGTTGAGTTTCTTGAGGGCACAAAATTCAGGATACATGCACCAAGAACCTTGTTTATTAAGTACCATGACCACTGGAGAAGATTAGGGGCTCATACTAGGGCGGATAACACCTGTGGTGAGCAGTTCTTGAAATTTTTTCTCAATTTCATTTTTTTGGGAAAAGGGGTGATGATAGGGACGAATATTGGGAGGAAGATTTCCTGGGAAAAGGGGAATGGAATGATAATGAACACCACAGGAAGGAGGGAGTCCTTGTGGAGTGGAAAAAACCACTTGATTTTTAGAGAGGATGGATTGAAGGTTCTATTGCACAGAGTGTGTCTTAGTTGCTTGTATGGCATGGAGTGGGAAATAATGCCAGAATGACCTTTTTTGAGCATATTTTCCATGCAATGGGAACTAATGATCTCTGGGGAACTAGTGGTGATGCGTTGGAACTTATACGGTTGGCCCTCCTGGTTGAATTTCATGGTTAATTCCTTAAAATCCATGAGAATGGGACCCAAAGTCCTTATCCATCCTGCACCCAACACAATGTCACAACCTCCCATGTCGATAGAAAACATATGATATTTCGGGTGGTATTCACCAATTTGGAGATGCAAATTTTCACAACGCCCTCCACATTTCATGGACCTGCCATTGGAAACCATGATTTGAAAATTATTGAATTCCCGGATATAAAAATTAGTTTCTTGGGTAATTCAGTGGTGAATAAAATTATGGGTTCTTCCACTATCAACAAGAATGATTACCTTCCTATACTTGATGTAACAAATTAGCTTGAGGGTTTGGGGAGAAGAGAAGCCAGTGAGATCATTTAGGGAAATGTTCAGTTCTACTTCGGGAGGGTCTGAGGGGTAGGTTATGTCAGTGGGTTTAGGTTACACAGACACAAGGGGAGCCTCAACATCCTCTTTTGAAACATCCTCTGAGATGGCCATAAAAATATTTTGTTCCTTACACTTATGTCCCGAAAAATATTTTTCATCACAATTATAACAAAATCATTTGAATTGGCATTCATCCATTTCGGCCCTGGTCAATTTCTGGATCTTTAGTGGAGTAGAAGGAGGAGTGGGAGTTACTGGTTTAGTGTGAGGAATAAAGGAGGGTTTTCAATTTTGAGAAGAGACCACTTGTTCTACTTCCTTATCTCTTTTAGTAGTGTCCACCCAAATATGAGGTCAAGCCATGAGAAAATGGGCACGACTCTCATCCTTGAGGTCACTGATAAAATATTCTCATAAAAAAGCATCAAATATGCCCTCTGTACAAAAGTCCAGTTGTTCAAAAGAAACTATAAATTATTCCACTATGCCAGATTGTTTCAACTTTTTCGAACGACCTAAATGGTTGGTGTCAGTGTCAAAGTATTCATAAAGCTCTGCCACAAAGTGTGTCTAAGACACATACCCTTGGCACGACTTTTTTTCCATTGCCAACATTCTTGATCTAGATGGAGAACACCATAACAAAGTTTGGCCAACTCATATATAATGCCATACAAAGAGAAATGATGTTCCATTTGAGTTACCTAGCCAGTGGGATCCGAGACATCAAATTTGTTCACATCCACACGCAAAAGGCATAGGTCACGTTGAAAGTGATGGGGATCAAAATTCTCGAAATGAGAGGAAGTTTCACCTTCGGTATGCAAAGGTGGGTCAGATAAGGGAATATTTGCAGGGATATGTAGCTTGGCACAGATCATCGCAGTGATCGATTCAAGATGGGTAGTCATGTCCTGTTTGAGGTTTTATTTGAGTTCCACGATTGAGGCAATGATTGAGCCAGCTATGGAGGAATGCATTTTTTGATTGCTGGAGACAATATTGGCACTGAGCTGTCACACTTCTTGTTGGGTTTCTGTGAAATTAGAGTGCAAGGTATTGAAGCGAGTTTCCAAGTCTTGGCTATGGGTATGGGCCATTATGACGAGGGAACATAAAAAGGGGTTGGTGGGACCACATATAAAATGGGTTATGGGTGAAGTTTATCACAATGATTAGGGCAACGAGTTGAATCCAATGAGGTAAATCCCAAATAAGGGTATTGGAAGGGGGTTGGTCCCACAATTTTTTTTTTTTTTTTCTGAAAAATGATAGGTATGAATGCAATAAGGGAGAAGAGATAAATCCAAAGGAATAGGTATCAAATAATGGTGCCAATAGGATCCAGACATTTTTTTTTGTTTTACTCCTGCGGAGTTATACTCTGATCTGAATGAAATTCCCAAATGTTTAACAAGAAGAAATGTGTAGTAATTCTACAACTCGAATGTAGGAGACACAGTTGTGCAATAATAGATCTAGTCTATTCTATTTTTGTTTCCTTCCCAAGGGTTAGGTATTCAAGGGTTCTACAAACAAGGGTTTTTCCTATGCTATAGCTCTATGATATACGTGTGGTGTCCAATAGTAGTACTCGACCTAATATCTCAGAGCACCAACTAAGGAGGCTAGACCATGCCCTTATCCATACTACCCAACTACCTAGGTACTAGAGAGTATATTCTTGAGTGTTGTTCTAGGTGGCACTATAACAGTCAGGCGATTGATTAGTTTATCTATGGAGGGATTCAGGAGATCTAGGCCAATCCATATACAACTATTGTCTAATGCGCTACCACTCGAAGGGGTACCAACAGGGGTTACAAGGGTGGCCAACAGATGTGCGCTTAAGTACCTCTTGTATTTCCTACATGTATGAATCCCTGAACACGGGTTTATGTGTGTAACAACAGATCTCTTTAGCTTAAATACATTGGAATATGTCTCTACCCTAAAAAATAATTAACCCACAATTTTCTGCCAAGGTTGTTGGCAGAGGGTGTTGTGGGGTATTCTACCCTACGAACTAACAAGCTAGGGCTCTAAGCTTATATGCAGATCATGACCCTTAAGACTTAACTTTTAACCTTCTACCCAAAATCTCAACCCCTTTTCTCATACAAACATGGGAAGAATAAACTAACCTTTTTATCGACGGTTGAAGTAGATCCTTCGTTGAGCCTTTATCTCTTTGTTGTTGTTGCTCCTTCCACAAAGCTTTCCTGCAATCAAGACAAGACTACACATGCATGCTATTGATCTACTAGGGGGTTAGATATAAAACACAAATCAAATAACATAGATAAGACTCATGTATTCGGGACGGGAAAAGTATCTTTTTATTAATCTCAATATGAATCAACTTACAATGATTTCTGAAATCGGCCACCGTTCCTTGATCCTGATCCTGGGCTCCTCCTCTTCATTTTTCCTCCAACTGCTGTAGCATGAATTTCTCCTGAATCTTGGGGAAAAGCTAAAGGGTTGGGACAATAATTGACTTGGCAATTTGGCAGAGTTTCTTTGCTATGATTTTTTTCTCCCTTGAATAGTACCCCTACCCCTCCTTTTATAGGTTAGAAGGAACTAGGGTTTTAGGCGAACTCTCGGCCATGCATGGCGAAGAGTTTCAGTTAACTGACAAAAAGCCTCGTGTCCCAGCGGAAACTTTCCTGATTTTTTGCTTTGTTAGGTACCCGTGGGCTGTAGTGGGTTAGCCCGTGGATACCCGCGTGCAGTATAAGGTCAGCAAGTGGTCCCCCGCGCCCAGTGAGAGGTTAGGGCACGAGTTGCTTGTTTTAAGTGGTTTTTCAAGGTTTTATTCAGCATGGCTTTGGCTAGGAAGAGGCATGAGTTGTCCTGATGCCAGGTAAGCCTGTGTGGTGCATTTTAGGGTTATAACAAATGCCCCCTAATGTGTGAGGTCAGAAGAGCATCTGATGGCCGAAATACATTACCAATTCTTTACCAATC
>JZKD02S1614729.1:689228-712411 GCA_000966675.3 Picea glauca | reverse complement strand
CCAAGAGTTCAGATATCCAACTATGTATATCTACACATACATTGACATCATTAATATATGTGTAGACACTACATGGTGCTTACCCCTTACCATTCTAGATTATCAAGTATAATGAATTCCTAGAACAAGCCTCTTTGTAGGTTCACTATCCCTATCCATTGGAATTTTACAAATTAATAGCGAGGTAATGATTTTCTATAAAGGGTTGTTTTGTAGCCTGGTTCTACAAAGTACTTTGTCATACCATAAATGTTAATGTCAAGTGATAAAATATGTTTTTCAAAACCTCACTCTAACCATATTGAATTTATTGTATTGGGAGGATTCTTTAGAGACATCTACCATAATGTGGAGGGTGGACCCTCAAAGAATCTTCAAAAATAAAGTCAATAATTTAGTAAATAAAACTTACCACATCTGCACTAGTGTTGAACATTGCAACCTTTTCGTCTTTTTTATTGCATTGTGTTGGTGGTAACTAATCCAATGGCCCCTAGTATTTATTCCATCCTTATTTACTTTAATTTAGATATTAACGTCCACTAAACATCAAATTTTTCCCATGGCATTGAAAAAAATACATGTAAAGACAACAAGGAGAAGACAAAAACACATCTCAAGAGAAAAAAAAACCTAAAAGAAGGTAAAAGAAGAAAATAAATAGGAAGCACCATCACAACAAGATAGAGAATAGTTGGAAACCTAATCTGCTTAGGGTTATGGTATTAGTCACTTACGTAGGAATGTGAAAGGTCAAGTGACAGTGTTATGGTCATTGGGATTCCAAGAGACCCTGGAATACGAATCCAAAAGGTCAAGACTATGTATTTATACATGTATGATATTGATGAATCAAATGCACTACACACTTATTTTTAATATCGCGTGTCTAACAGCTGTATTAGAACAATGAGCATTGAGAATTTAGAGAGATTTCATAGGTGCAATAGATGCTCTCATAAGAGAACGACTAGAAGACTGGAGATTGCAGAGATTGGAGAGATGTGTTACATGGAAATCAGGGTTTTGGATGAGGAAATGAAGGCATTGGAGAGTTACTCTAGATTAGCGTAGTGTTTTCATGTATTAGGGTTTATGATTTCTATGCTCTAAAAGGAATTTTTATAAGGACAAGAATGGAACCTCCACAAAAGCATCATTACAAAAATAGATGGAAATGTAGTGATAGATACCAACCAATGATAAAATAATTTTGACCAGCGATAGAGACCAACGATGTGTAGAGATAGCCAAGTATGAGAAGAGAGAGGCGTGGTGAGGACGCATGAAATATTGAAATGTATATTGGTAGTAGTAATGACTATAACATGGTCTAAAGAAGAGAATCGTTCAAAGTGCTAGAGGTCATATGATGTGCACCCATGACAAATTGGCACGCAGACTGGAAGGCAGAGGTCAGATACATTATATGTACTTGAATCTAGAGCTATCTCATTGAGTTGTTGTTGCGTTGGTTGTTGATCTGAATCAACATCATCATCTTCTTCAAAAATATGGTTGTTCTGAACAAGGACTAGTTCATAATGTTGTCGAAGATTCTTTCACTCAAGTACATCATGAATAAGTCGAGTCTGAGTTTGCAGTAGTGCTGCTTTGGCTTTTGAAACTTGCAAGAAAGTTACAATAGAATGTAGAGTGGTTTTGTTAATGATGAATGTATTGTCCACATAAGATAGGATTAGAGTGTTCGATAACTCTAACAATTCCTCAACTCGAGCCATAGGTCAGACCTCACAGGGTTTCTTGCAACTCCACCCAAATTTGTTGTTGGAAGCTACTAGCATCAACACCACGATGAATTGTCCAAAAAATTCATTGTTTCCACCCTCAATGGTCGTTGTCTCTGGATCTACCTCATCAAAAATGAATAGATGACTAGAATGGACTTGAAATCCTCCTTGAAAACCAGATGAGGAAGAGGATAAATCTTCTCTTCTGGATAAGTCTACAAAGTTCAAAATCTGCAAAGTTCAAAAGGCTATTGAAGCTTCTCTTGAAGTAACTTGTGTTTAAAGGTAGAAGATGGCACTAGTTTGTCTCTAGAATCTCTATTGCATATGACTCATTGAGAACCATCACTCCAAACTGTACAACCCACTTTCTAACCCTAAATCCTTCTTGGAGTGCACATTGAGATTAACCTTGGAAGGATTGATCTTGTGGAAACTCTTGACACTATGAGAGTGCATTCTATGACTTCATCCTTGACTAGGAAACTCTCTCTTGTTATCCATGACCAACTTCTAAAATAAAAAATTGATGGTTATTTCACAAATTAGGAAAGAAAATTATAGGGTGAAGGGGTATCAATTTGTCTACATTGAACGCCACTTCACAAGAAGAAAGCATAGGTGTGTGTGCACAAAGATTGTAACTGATTCACTTTGCAAAAATCCCACAGAAAAACCATTGTTTAAACATCACAAAGCATTCTGCCATTCCCAAAAAAATTGGTCGAATGGGAAAATGGAAGCATTGATATATTCAGTAGGATGTGAAGAATGGAGGAGAGTTTAGGTGTTGAGTCATATGCCAAAGTGGTTTTTCTGCAAGCTCGAACAAAGAAAAAGTCACACTAAGCTTTTGAATACATCAAATAAAGTATGGTCGCCATTCTGCATTCGATTAAGAGATATGGTACAACATCTTGAGGTACGATCTCAAGGAGCTAAAACCTAATCGAGGGTCAGTTATCTCGTTTTCTTCATGGTCCCAGAATAATGTTGGATAAAACAACCAGTGCAATGGCTTTCTCATCAATAGCAGGGAAGCATACAATGGCTTGAGTGGTCTTCTTGTCATAGGCATTCACAATCCCAGTTGTTGTTTTAGAAGCGAGAAAATGTCCTCGTGAGTTCCATTAACTAAAAAAGAGAGCCCCAATACTAGGGAATTGTAAGACACGTGAAAATCCATCCGAGGTCACCTTTGGATGACACTAAATCTAAAGAATGTGCACAAAGGGAATGAGTGGAACACTTATGTTTATCCAACAAAGTGCATTATTGCTTGAATAAACTGTTACTAAAAAGAACAAAGAAACATAAAACAACATCCTCTTTTTGAATGGGGACCATGAGTATGATTTTTTTCATCCATATAGTGGAAATGATGATGATGATGTTGATTCATATCAACAGCCAACACAAAAACAACTCAGTGAGCCAGCTTCAAATTCAAGTACAAATGAAGATTAACTTTCTCTTTCCAAGCTAGTCATCAGACCTTGGGAACAAATAATAAATAATAAGCACAAAATCGATATCGAATATGAAAATGATGTCACCTTTCACAATATGTATTACACCAAACTGATCCAATTTCAAAGTGTTGGATTGCTACAAGATGGTTCACATTCACCTGCTTCAGTTCAAGAGAAGATTAAAAAATGTCAACATTGTCAACGAGTTGGCCACATGAAAGAGAAGTGCTTCGATATTCATCCTTGTAAGCATTACAAAAAGCATAATCATCATTCAAACAAATGTTTTAACAACATGACATCTGCAAGAGTAAAGAACCACTATGGGTGGATCACTTATTGGTGATGATCATCAATATTCAAGAAGATATGTCATTCATACCAACGAATCCATTCTCGAGTATTGATGCATCTTGTAGTGAAAGGATTTTCATCTTCTCACCTTGTCCCTGACAGGGGGGGACAACATCAACGATTGACAGTCAGGATTCAAGTTTCGAAGTCCCAACAATTGAGCAGTAACAAGGAAGCATGACAAGTGAGCATGATTGGTTTTTGGTTTTACTTAAACCACCACTTAGTATAAGACCTTCAACTTCTTCTAGACAACACTTCCATACTTCGACTCTCTTCTTGGACTCATATACACCCCTTTAGATTAAGGCGGGTGATGTTGGAAACCTAATCCGCTTAGGGTTATGGTATTAGTCACTTGTGTAGGAATATGAAAAGTCAAATGACAGTGTAACAGTCATTGAGAGTCCAAGAGACCTTGGAATATGAATCCAAAGGTCAATACTATGTATTTATTCATGTATCATATTGATGAATAAAATGCACTACACACTTATATTTAATCTCGTTTGTCCAATAAGAACAATGAAGAAACTCAAGACGAAAGAGGTTCCTTCGCCCAAACATTTTTCTCTAGAGAAGCGATTTTAACATTCATTGTTGCAAAGAAATGTGTGATGGTGTGAGACCATGGAAGTCATTAGGTCTACAATGTTTCGTAGGTTTATCATGTGAGCTTGGAATTTGGCCATGGGCCCTCTTCCTACTAGTGTTAGAGTGTTGGAAATAAGAGGTAATCAACTTGATGCATGTTAGTTGGGGGAATTGGCCTCTTGTTAGTTGTTGATGAAGGATAAACATCTCTCAAAGGAAGAGGGATAAGCATCTCTGGTCCTCATAAGCCACGAGTGCCTTGAGAGAACCAAGTGAATTTGTAAAAAAGAAAAATAAATATCCTTTAATTTCATAATATGGATGGCATTTGGATATAAAAACAATCCTCAATCTCAAGCTTTGAGGTGTAGATCTAGAAAATACGGTGCTTTTGAGAAACATGGTGATCTATGTCAATACGATGTTGATGGGAGCAAACTCTAAATTAAACTAGAGGAACCCTTAAAGTACAAAGTATTTTTTTTTTTCACGAGAAGGAATATTTTCCCCTGGAAATAGCAATTGCCCTGCTATTCAATTAAGATTCAAAAGAAACTTTCCAATACATATAGGCTCAAAGTCATTACAACATACTCATTATGAGCTTTATTCATGTCATTATGAGATTTGAACTTGGATGGGGAGGATAACAATCATTCCTCACAACCATCCAAGCTACACTTAATTGACTTGAAGTACAAAGTAATTATGCTAATGAGATATAGAAAATTTAATTTGAATTTAGCCTTTCACTATAGTTTAAACACTTCAGTTTAAAAGCATAACTATGAATTTTAATTTTTTTACATATTATATAATTAAAGGTAACTCATACTTCTTAATGTCTCATATAACTTTCTTCTTAATGTCCCGTATAACATTCTCACTAGTGAGGTTTTGGTTATTGGGGCTCATATGGTCATCTAAAGATGTTTACCCAAATGACGTGAAAAGAGTTATTATTGAAGGAGTAATTGAAAATAATAACAATGGAGTTTTGACCAAGGTTTTGGTTATTGAGGGCCATTTGGTCACCAAATAATATTTACCAAATGATGTGAAGAGATTTACAATTTAAGGGGTAATTGAAAATAATAATGATATTGTTGAAGACAACTCATAAATTTGTTCCCAAAGTTTGTAAGTTACAATAATCTCTAAAAATAAAAATTTATGGGGATATAATATTTTTTAAAATGAAATAGTTAATATTCTTGATAATAGTAAATATTTTTGGTGATAAACATTATGGCCTCAAATGATGAAAATTAAGATTCATCTTCTCACAACAAGATTAAAATTCCTTTGCACTCAAATTGGGTCAAGGCTAGACTTAACACTTTGACTCTTATGATTCCTTTTTTTAAATAAATTTATTTTCTAGTTTCAATTCATGTAGATAATGATTCGTCTATAAGGATGGATCCGTCAAAACGCTCTCAGGCCTTCACCATGTGGAACTAGAAATGTCACAAATGGGATGTTCATCGAGAGAAGGGTGGAAGTGGGAACCTACCCCCAACCATCACAGTATTCATGCTCTGGTCCAAGAGCCATAGTTCATCTTCCAGATTTGTGTGCTTCTCTAAATAGGAATATACGAAGATTAAGACGTACAACATATAGAACAAATCTTGTTTTGGTGGCCTCCTTGACTGACTCGACCCATCCTATGATAGACTCAGCCCCACTAGTTCCCAGACTCTGAGCATAGAGACTCGTAACCATGACAGACTGTTTGGAGGATCCGGATAATGAACTCTAAGATTTGCAACTTGGGTAGACATCTTGGAAGTCTGAGACTCTTTAGGTTTTTAGAATTCCCTCTTGACTTTCAGTGCAAGACTACTCTCCTGCGAGTCCTCTTTGCTGGTGAGCCTGACCTTTGTGAACTTGACCCCATCCCTTTTCACCTACCTACCTTGAACACATGAACTACAGACAAATCCCCTGACCTAGTTTATCTGTCTCACTACTGTTTATTCTTATTTAAAACATTTTTTAGCTCTTCTCCTTCATGAGACTCCCCCCTGATGGAGGCATAAGTCAGAGCACTAATGAGTGCTGCTGATGAGGCACTTTGGAACAATATAGGTCTCTTTTCATTGGTTGACTAGCTTACCAGGCGTTCCACTATACCTCTGGCCCATTCTGCCTCCACAAATCCACCCAAGCACTTTTCTCCTTCTGACTCTCCTTCCACATCCCGAACCACTCTCCCCTTCACTACTCCATCTAATATACCTGACCAAAATTCCCTGAAGCCTCCCCACTTACCTCCTTCCCTAGATTCTGACTCTTCTACCCTTCCAGACTATATACCTACAAACACAATCCCTGCCACTAGATTCTGCACATCCAACCCTGCTACTTGCCAAGGGCCATTACAAAGCACTCGATGCACATAGGCTCGAACGACTCCTCTTGGACCTGCTACTAACACAAGAACTGCTCAAAAGACTCACCCTCATTATCATGGAGGCAAGACATATTCATCTCAACCTTGGGCCTCAAAAACATATAAGAAGAAAATAATTCTTGGTACTGACATTGGACTGGAAGAGTCTGTCTCTATGGCCCTTTGTAGCCTTGTGGGCAGGATATCCTATAGACACCTCTGCCATTCAGACTTGGATACCTAGCTTTCAAAATCTTGGAGGCCCATCCTAGGGCATGTCCCTTCTCTCTCACATCTAGGGAGGGGATGGATTTACTTTCACTTTAAAAATCCCGAGGATGCCACAAACATCTTGGAATGACTCTAGATTCTGGATGACAACAACCTCATGCTAAAATGGTGGAGAGTGAGCTTTGATCCTTCTCAAGATTAATTTCATCTTCGACATATGTGGGTACTTCTCCCTAGTCTACCTCTTCATCTTTGGAATGAAAAATCTCTTATGGCTATTGGAAACTCTCTAGGTCGCTTCATTAATATTGACTCCAAGACCCTCACTGGACCAGACCAAAAACTGGTGAAGATTCTAGACGAGCTGGATATACATCAGGGAATTTTTGAATCTCTGGATATAGACTGGAGATGAAACATCACACTCCAGAAGCTAGATTATCTTGGAATCCCTTTCAGATGCACTCTCTACAGGCATACTATCCACTTGAGAAAGTCCTACAATGATGCACCTGAAGAAGACACATCTGAAGAAACTATGTTTGAGCTTGCTACAAATATGGACTCACCTCATGCACACAATCATTTGCATATTCCATATTTTTCAGATGATGGCCTCACTCCTGGACTGGACACCATTACTGGTAAGCTCAAATCTATATGCCCGACTCTTTTTTCCTTGCTCTCCTCCCTAGAACTAGACCTCATTGAAAAATCACCCCTTCTTAACTGGAGCCTGGCTTCCTCATCCCCTATACTATCAAACACTCTTTCAGATTATATACCACATGTTGAACCCCCTCTTCTTACCAAATATGATCTCATTAGTGTGACTCTGACTAGCATTCATCCAACATCAGTTCCTCGACACACTCTGAACACACCATACTCCTCTGCGTTGACCTTCCACCCGACCTTTCCCTCTGCGTTGACCTTCCACCCAATCACTCCCTCCCTAATCACTCCCTCTTTCGATCCTCTAGAGGTGCGAGAACACTACACAATGCCTATACATCCCACACTCTCACAAAACAACTCGCCTTCTGCTGTGTTGATCCCTCTACCAACTTTTCCTTCTCACACTCCCTCCAAAACTCACCCACTGGCCCCGTAGGATCACACCCCAGACATATCACTTAATACTTCATAGTTTTAGATGACCGATAGTTCTGGTGAACAAACTATCATGCAGGAGGAGCTCTCTCGCCTTCCAGGACTGAGTGAGACTAAGATTGGAGAAAATAGCCTTGGAGATGTCTTAAACTCTCTTCTTCCCTCCTACAAAGAAGTAACAAAACTTTCTCCATTGCCTACTTACCAAGGTTCATCTATGCATCCATCAGATGTTGGAGTTAGTCAAAGATCAACTGAGATAACTTCTGATTCCCAGAGAAAATACCACTCTTGGTCTAGAGGTCATGGGTTTGGACACTCTCCGATCAAAACTCGCACCGTCCACCGTAGGGAGGGAATTCCACCTACTCACTCTGTGGACTATCCACACACATCTACTAATATTGGGGCACTTAGAGGCATGATATACCTAGCAAGAGCAAAGCCATGATCTTTCTCTCCCTCAACATCAGAGGGGTGGGGGGGCACCTAAAATATGCCTCTTTCAGAAGACTTATTTCTCGCATCTCTCCAGACATCATTTTTCTATAGGAAACTATGGTAGACAGTAAAAAGGCTAGACTATTTCTAAATCAGTTCCAACCCAGCTGGCACACATGCTCAGTTAACTCTCTTGGCACCTCTGGAGGGTTGGCAATGGCTTGGAATCCCGACCAATTTGATTTTATTCCCTATATTTGTTGTGGAGGCATTCTATTGATTGGCATATGTCACTCCACAAATAAAAGGCTCAACCTCATCAACATCTATGGTCCATGCTCCGAAAGACAACATTTTTGGGAGAAGTTAGAAACTAGGGGGCTACTTGACCTCCACAACTTGATCATTGTTGGAGATTTAAATCTCACAACAGCTTTTGGATAAGTTTGGGGGGACTCTACCACTTTAGATACTCTGGCTCATTTCTTCACTACTCGCTTCACGACTCATCACTTGGTGGATCTTGTTCCAGAAACTCTTTCTCCTACTTGGCGTAATGGGTGCTTGGACACAAACTCCATATCTAAGAGGCTATATCACTTCCTCTTATCAGAGAACCTCATCTCCATGGAGGACAATATCCACTCCTGGGAAAGCTTCCCTTACCTTTATGATCATGCTCCTATCATCCTGCATTTGGACTCAACTTCCTGCAAGATTTCCTATCCATTCCAGCTTAATGTGGACTGGCTTCTTGAAGATGAGTTCAATAACATAGTTGCAGATGTTTGGAAGGATAACAACTTTTTATCTGAACCGTGTGTACAAAACCAATTTGCTTGGAAACTCAAAAGCCTCAAAGCTTGTATAAAATTGTGGGCCGCTACTTACCAACATTAGAATGCACTTCAACTTCTGGAACTTGACACTGCTATCTGGGACCACATTCTATCTGAAGCCAATGCGGGGACCATTGGTGCTGATAGTCACATCTTAAAATCTCTCAAATTGGAAAGGAACTCACTTCTTCTAAAAAATGAATCCACCTGGAGACAACGTAGCAGATCCACATGGATAAAATGTGGAGATCTCAACACTAAGTATTTCTATAAAATTGCCATCTCTCGCAGAAATAAAAAACACATATGGGAATTACTAGATGGGGATGGAAAACTGCACAAAGGACAACAAGCTAAAAAATCTGCAGCAGTCAACTTTTACAAACCATTCTTCGAACAAAACCACTCTACAAATCTCCAGAGCTCAGTTTTGGTGGCTAGTCTCTTCGACCACACAGTATCGGAAGATGATACTCTATCTCTAGACATAACTTGTACACTTTAGGAGATCTCTTTTGCACTATAATCTTTCTCCAAAGACAAGAATTCAGGCCCAGATGGTTGTACGGTAGAATCTTACTTGCACTTTTTCGCCTTGGTTGGACCGAACCTCTTGGAGCCAGTGGAGGACAACAGATTTTGTGGAAAAGTGATTGGCACCTTGAACTCGACTTTACTCACCCTTATCCCTAAAGAAAATCCCCCCTCCACCTTTGAAGATTATAGACCCATTTCCCTCTGCAATCTTTTCTACAAACTCATCTCCAAAATCATCGACATTAGGATCAAGCCCATCCTCTCTTGTTTCCTTTCAAATGAGCAGTTGGGGTTTTTAAAAGGCTGATAGATAATAGATGCTATAGGCATGGCCCAAGAGTGTCTACACAGTATCAAAACCAAAAAATCCAAAGCACTTGTCCTCAAATTAGATCTCAAAAAGGCATTGGACTGCATCGACTGGGACTTTCTCAGATTGATCCTAGCACAGATAGGCTTCAGTCAAAAAATTATAAAGTGGATAATGAGTTGTGTAACCAGTGAAAACCTCACCATCTTGGTAAATGGAGAATCATCCACTTTTTCCCGCATGGGAAGAGGTCTGAGGCAGGGTTGCCCACTCTCTCCTCTACTCTTCATTTTGGTGATGGAAGATTTGAGCCTGCTCCTCAAAATTGCCCAAGCTGAAGGAAAAATTTATGGATTAAAGGTATCCAGGACCATCAAGATTCTCCACCTCCTTTTTTTTGATGATGTCCTCATCTTGAATAAGGGCACCCTACAGGAATGGTTGGAAATAAAGGAGATTCTTCACAAATTTTGTAGTGCCACAGGCTTGACTATAAATTGGGACAAATCCTCCTTCCATTTTGCAAACATTCATTACTCATCTCTGGACTAGATTAAAGACATCTTCCCCCACTCCTTTTTACCTCTTTCCATTGGCCTCACCTATCTGGGATATCATCTACAACCTGATTCCTACAAGTCATTAGATTGGAACTGGCTCCTTGTCAAAGTGGAAACAAGAATTGGGCACTAGTGCACGAGGTGGCTATCTCTTGGAGGACATTTTACCCTATTAAAAGTTGTCCTCGAAGGAAAGGCAGTGTATTGGATGGCCCTGTCTGCCATCCCTACCTCGGTCCTCACAAAACTTCACAAGATGATGTTCAACTTCCTCTAGTCTAGTTGTTCTAACTACCCTCGACAACATCTCTACAGCTGGCAAACCCTGGCTAAACCGAAAAAAAAGGGTGGTTGGGGGATTCAGAATCCTCTCCTCTTTAGCCAAGCCCTTGCGACCACTTCTCTTTGGTGTGCCCTGACTAGACTGGGCATATGGCATTTTGTAATTTTAGAAAAATATCTCAAACACCACACAGTTAAAAGTTGGCTATTGGCGGAGACAAATATCACCAACGCGGCCTCACATTTCTAGAGGAACTTAATAAAATAAAAACATCTAATCACCTCTTGGCTCTGCTGGCGCAAAGGCTTGAGGCACAACATTGTTCTTGGGCAAGATTGCATTTTAGGGTTGGACATCTCAACAACACTTTCTACACAACTGTTATCTCTTCTACATTCAAAGAATATATAGTATTTATACCAAATTCGGGCTTCCTCTAGATTGGATGCTCTGCCTAATTCTTGGATCTCTAGCACTACACTTGGCCTCAGCTCGTATGTAGCACGTGAATGGAACAATTTCTACCTGGCCCTCATACATCTAGGCATACACCTCACAAATTCAAAAGATATCGTTCATTGATTGGGGGGTGATCGCTCAGGTAATGTCACAGCCCAAAATGTATATGCTGCAATTGCTAACATGATATGGCCCACAAACATCAGTGGATGGAAAAATTGCATCTGGTCTTGGTGCATCTCGCACAAGATTAAATTATTTACCTGGATGCTAAAAAAAATAAGTTAAATACTTGGGATAATCTCCTTAGAAAGGGTTGGTCTGGCCCAAATTATTTCCATCTCTATCATCATGACTCAAAAACCACCGACCATCTTTTTATCAACTGCCACTTCACCAAACAGGTTTGGCTAAAAATTGCTCTAGCTCTCAATATACACACCACCTGGGATGGAACAAAGCTTGTAGACTGCTTTGTATCGTGGACACAAAAAGAGCGCATCCACATCCACCTCCCACCATTAATCTGTTGGACTGTGTGGCTGGTAAGAAATTCTACAATTTTTGAAAATTTGACTCCATCAACAAGTGCAACAGCCTCCAAATCTCTTGGCCTTTACTTTTCCTGGAATGATTCACTTGGAAACAATACAAAACTACACCGATACAAGAAGATTCCTGAGCTTGAAGCTATTACTACAGGCTGGTTTGATGGTGCAACGATCACAAATGGATCTCATAGTGGAGCTGGAGGACTAATAAAAATCTCACAAAACACTTTCTACAAGTGGACTTTCAACTGTGGCCTGGGAACCAACACCAGGGAAGAACTTTTGGGTGCTTGGGCCACACTATTTTTGGCCTCTAGACTCCATGTAGATGCCCTCCAGGTTCTTGGGGATTCCAGAATTGTCATTGAGTGGCTGAGCAATGGGGGTGACCTCCAAGTAGTCTCCCTACTAGCTTGGAAAGATAGAATTAGGCATTTACAATGCACCTTCAAAAAACATAGCTACATCCATATACATCGGGAACACAACAAATCTGCGGATCATCTATCAAAGACAATGCTTCAGAAAATAGTGGGATTCATATCATACAATCTTTGGATAGAAGGACATGAGGGTCCTCCCCTCTTTCTATCCCTGAAATAAGATCAGTCTTATCCTCCAACCTCAGTGAGCTTTCTTGATATGAACATTGGATAAACTATCTAATTATCAGGCTCACTCTTTTCTTCTTTTCACTTTGACAACTCTCTCAGAGTCCTCTAGCACCTTTGACATGTTTTTTCCCTTCGCCACTTTTTATAAACTTTCACCCCAAGCTAGTTGAAAGACCGCCACTAAAGTTATAAAATTTCTTGCACTTAAATGCAATCGTAATTTTCTTGTAATGAACACAAATTATATATATATATATATAATCGGGAAAGTTTCCCATTGGAAAAAAAAAATAATGATTCTTCTTCAATTGAAAACAACAAACAATGAGAAAAATATTTTACTAGATTTTTCTATTATCATAATTTCACTATTTCTATTTCTAATGGCCCCATAATTTATTTTCTGGTTCTGGTCCATTCGTACTCAACAACTAGCAAGCAACTTGACTTAACTTTAGATGGGTGCAAGCAAAGTATGTGTCCCTCCAAAATGGGCCATCTTGTTTTTCTTAGAATTTCAGTGGACCCTAGTTAAGAGGTTTGGATGCCAATCATTCCATGTTAGTATCAATGTGGTCTAATTTCCATTAGGATTCCAACGCAATTCTGATCGGAATCAATGCCACATTTGTAACTTTCGTAATGTCTCGCGGGAAAGGGCCTTTTGCAGTTCTGTTATCCCTATTCCTTGGAAGAAATATGACCATGGTTCAGTGGATGCATTTGTTTTGCAGGCTGGTTCAATTAAAGATTTCGTCATTCCAAAAAAGTGAAGCCCTAAAATCTGTAACGTAGAGATGGGAGGATTCTTTACAGATGACGTCAGCCCTAAAGTCTGTATTGCAGTGACTGGAGGATTCTTTACAGATGGCTTCTATATCGTGGAGCCTCACACAATCTTATGCTTTCGCCAAAGTATTCCAATCCCTGCAAAAAGCAACGATACTCTACAGTGCAATTTTTTCTAGAAAGCAAAGTTACTCTGCAGTGCAATTTTTTCCAATTCCTGCTATATATTCAGACATGAGGTTCCATCAGTTTTTTTAAAGGGCACTAAAATATAATAATGACTATGAGAATATTTACCTAAACTATGTACATTTTTACGTTAAAGCAAAATTCAGTTGGTGAAGGCAATTTATTCTTCCCCAAATTTCATTAAACACTTTATTCGGATGCTAAACGTAAATATCAGTTTCCTTTGTAGACTGATGGTTTCTTATTTTTCTCAATGTTTGATACCATTTTTTATTTTAAATTAATAAAAAAAATAATATCCCTTTTTAAAAATAATGTGTAAAGAAAATTAATTTATTATTTCTAACAATCGAATTAGATGTGTATTCAAATCTGATGTCAAATTATAATAATTTTAATTTTTGAACTTTTGATTAGAAGTCATTTATTTTTCTTATTACTAGATACAATCTTCTCATCTAAATTAATGTGAAAAGTAAATATTAATTTTATTTTTAAATGTTACATATTCTTTGTTTTCATTTGTTAACATTTATACTAAGACTCTTTTAACTCAAGTGTATTTAATTGTGGAKTTTTTKTCACAATCRAGTTTACTTAGTTTACTAATCTATTTATAAAATCYTAATAAGTATTGTACRRAGTGGATTATTCAACATYTTAAKAAATTRGTTAATTGTGATTAATATTAATGAGATATGGGTTATAGATTAATGACAYACCACAAATAATCTCCAAAAAAAWTAATATCTCATAAATATCTTAAATATGGGTTATAGATTTGTTCCATGCTAATCATAAATATCCTTTTGCTCTGAAACTAGAGGTTTTTAATCTTCTCAATGTTTTGAACCATTCTTTATTTAAATTAATAAAAAATAATAATATCACTAAAAAATGTGTGAAGAAAAGCTAATTTATTATTAGAATTGCTTGGAAAATCTACACTGGTCAAAAAGTTAAAAAAAAAACAAGAAAAACAAAATAAAATAATACAATAATATATACTAATTTTGGTTGGCAGAGAGAGAGGAGATCAGTGGGAAAAATTCTTCATCTGGCAGTGTGAGGGTCATCTCAACGGTCTTAGTGGATCCAATTCCAGATCTCAATGAACCTGTGGTGGCATTGAAGGATTGGGACCAGTAGAGAAAGGGAGTCATTTAGCTTGGCAATGGTAGTTAGATTTTAAATATTGTAATTTATATCTATGTTTTGTCTCAATATATGTATTAGCGGTATTTAATACTAGATCTATAATTTCTAGTGTAGTAGTAGTTTCAAGATATGGATAGATATTAGGGGAATGCAAGTCTTTTGTTGGGTGGAAGGCATAGTTCAACCGGTTTTGGCAATTTTTTGTGAAACTCTGAAACTGTTCTCATGTACTTAGTGGTCTTGACCACACCTTTTTAATGTGAACAATTCCCCAGTTTTTGTAAAAAAAGACAATAGGTCAATTATTCTTACATACCCCAACACTCATTAGTAAACAAATAAACCAAGCCCGATCTAGTCAATCTTAACAAAAAATCCTAGTCTATCAAACATCTGGACATCTCAAGTTAGGTTTACTTTGTCAAAACATCAAGAGAATTCCCCCTTAAAAACAACAGGATATCAATTCAATACAATAAACTGTAAGGAAAACATTAAATTCTTCAAACCATAATCAACAAACTAACTGTCTCAACAAACTTGAATTGGTATAAAATGAGGCCTGATGGAAGGAACGAATAAGAGAACTGATACAATAACATATTTATCCTCTTTTTAGAAAGATAAAAGGTTGTTGTCTCCTTGTGGTTTTTTTTACTTTCATCCCTCAAGCAACCCCTGTTCCTCGAGAATTTTCACCCTTTCTTGGTTTGAGGCCTAAGACCTCCCAAATTTCCTCATTCTTGTGTGGAAGGGATTTCAGAGTCCTGAAGCGATATTCAGTGGCTCGAGGATGGAGGAATTAAGATGAAAGTTACAGAAGGTGTCGACAATGGATCAGGTATATCTTTGTGTACCACTGTTTCATTCTAATTAAAATCAAGATATCTCTCCTTTCTCTCTCCCAAAATCTATGTTAATGTTCAATTATTAATCTCCTTCAGTGTTTTGGTAAGGTTCTAAATTGCTTGATAATTAGTTAAGGTAGTTATTTCATGCGTATCATTTGTTTCTTCTCAAATTTTTGAGAAAGGTACTTGTTTCCTTATGTGCAGGTCCAAAGGCATGGATAGGAGAAAAGACAGGTGGTACAAAATCAAATCAAAAGATTTGTCTCCAACCAAGCATCAAAACAAGGTAGGTCCTTCTCATAATTGATTGGTGGTTACATTAAGTTATTGTAGACATAACTTAGGGTTTAGATTTCATTGTTTTTTGATTCAATCTAATAATAGTCGATCCTAGATATAAGATTAGTTTTATTTGCAACAACAATCCTCCAAGGGTTTGAATCTTAGTCATGATACTTCTAGCCAAGTAGCTACAGGAAATATTTAAATAATTGAAGTAAATAATAAGCAAGGGAAAATATCCAGCATTAGTCGATTATACCAAGTCAAGCCCTCATTGTCATGCAATGCAACCAATAGACCCATGGTCTACATACTTCAAACAAATTCACACACACACACACACACACACACACACACACACAAAACAATAACAAAAGAACTCTCGTATAGGACAACAATGTCAAGAAAATTTCAAATCAAATCAAATGTCTTTGGAAGATGGGTCCACCCTTGGTTGAAACCACTATTGATCAATCAGATTGTTGGGCACTTGATCCAAACATTTTAATGCATATCTCAATCAATTGAAAAAAAATAGGAATCAAAGGTCCAATTATGTCAATGAGATCATGGATGATTTTAAGGATGGAAATTTATTTTAAAATGTAGAAACCTTGACGAATCTTACTAATCCTTCACATGCTAACTATAAAATGTTGGCGATATTTTTGTAAAACTATTCAAATTTCTAAGGATTTTATGTAGTTTGTATAAACTTTTGGCTATTTTTAAGGTAAAATAACTTTATCCTATAGAATTTGGGTGAATCATTTTTTGGGAAAAACCATGAAAAATTAGCCCATGAGTGAAATTTAGCACCTAAAATCATCCATGAATGAGATACCTTCTTGATCAATCAATTGCTAACATAACTTCACCAGTTAATCAACTATTTTGTAGAATTAATGCTTTGTTTGATATTCTATAATAATTTCACTCAGAATTTCATCCTTCACTATTACATGATGAATTCCAACAAATTTGTATTACCCACCATTAATCTTACTCTAAGATTAGATCATAGGTTGTCATGAAATAGATGTTAAAATTTAATAGTTGAGTTTATGAATTTGATTACAAAGAACAACAAAAACTGGATTGATTGAGATCATTGGTGGTTGGGCAAGCATAGGAGGTTAGCATCACCATCAAAGAGGATATCAAGATGACATCAACAACAATGGAAAGCCTACTATAATGTTTACTTTCAATCGCCCAGAAGAATATTCCCTTCTTAGCGATGGATCAGTTATTCGTGTAGGGAGGTCAATGACATTCCATTATATTTGTGTCCAAATATCAAGGTTTTCCCTTACCCTTAAGACTATATTCTATTGATGACTGTCACCTATAGCCATACAGGTGTAGGATTCATCAAAGGTTTTGGGAGGAAGAAGGTGTTATGATTTCACACCAAGGGGGTCATTCAAGAAATGTTGTTGTAGAGATAGAGTGCTAGTAAGCACATGCAAACAATAGAGATTTATTTCCATGTCGAAAAGAAACTGATCCTAGCGAAAGAAGGCATACCATATTACCTCTTGTGGATTTGCTGCATGATATCATATGCTTGCTAGGATCTCACTAAACAATAAAATACCATTGGATAATTTTTGCATGATGACATATGCTTTTTGGCTAGGAGAATTGAGCTCTCCCCATTGGATAAATGAAAGCCCATGTTGGAAACTCTCACCAATTGTCGACTTAAGATATCTTAGTGTATATCGATGATGGGGACTCCATTGGCTCTAGGGAGGTGCTAGGTGTCATAGGTTGGCTTGGAGGAGAGTGATTATTATTCCAAAGTTGATGATGATCCCTCACCTTCATCTTCCTCCTCATGGGAGATCAACACAACTATGTGGGTATCCCATTACATCGTTTTCAGTTTGGATGTTGAATAATTTCATTGTTGGAAGGAAGTACATATTTATAACCTATTTTAGTACAATTTGTGATGTAATTTTGTCTCAATGTTATTGTGTTTTATGACAATACAGTAACTACTACGTGAAAGCAACTTGCCTACCTACTACATGTACACGATGATAAATTTTGACAACCTTACAAATACCACAACCTAATTTTTACATGTAACAATCACATGTTTATTTTGTTATGGAAAAATCTAAAAAAAAATACATGTCACTAACATTTCATTGGAAAGCACAAGCAACAAGTATTTCATGTGTAACATGCATGGCCAATATCCAGGGTATGAAGCTTGAGATTGATAAGAAAATCCCAAAAAAGACTTGAAACTTATGCAACAATGCATTGTTGGTTTCCCTCACTTCCCTACACAATGGATTACAATGAGACTTTGAGTGTACAACTTGAAACAACCTAGACACTTGATCAAATTCAAGCCAAAAGTCTCACAACCCAAAGTCTCAAACCAAAAGAGAATGGGACATGTGGATTGAGATAGGTGGCCAACAAGTTACCTAAAACAACGGGTAAATATTGATTAGTCTTGACAAATTATTTCTCAAGTGATCGCACCCCCTTAAAAAATAACTTCTTCAAACTATTGGTAAATATCCACTAGTATTGACGAAAATTTTCTCAACTGATGCCACCCCCTCAAAAAATGCCTTAAATGCAATATGTTTCAAGTATTATTCTTTCAATGTCTATTTTTATGAGTGTACATGATTATAAAAACCCTACTTTTTCCCTCCAAAATGAATCTAGGTTGTTCATAAATTTTTTTGTTTTCATTGGGCCCTTAATGTGCATTGTTGTGCTTCATTGGATGTATTTCACTAGTATACATCAATATTTTTTTCTATGAACTAGGTAGAAAAGATTGTGCAAATCACTAAAATACAACCACCTTTCCAAAGTTAGGACAAGTATGATGATCAATTTTTGCGAGGAGCTTCCTAGAGGTTAGTTTTGAACTTTGTCTAGTAACTCAACCAAAAATCCTATTCACAACTTAATAATGGTACATCTATGGATAACATCTAAACAAGCTTCATCTCTTACAAGACTACCCACTATCATCATCAAGGGAGAAAGTGTGATAGTGTGGTTTGTGTAGTAGTCTATGAACTTGAACTACACATTAATATCTACCTATGCATCTATGAATCAACAATACCACTTTCCATTGCAATTATGATAGAAATACATGGGGATTATGCTGAACCATCATGTCATGGTTTACGCTTCAAGAGTTAGTACAAGAGATAAGTACTAGGGAGACTTTATACACCATCAATTGTATATGTACAGATGTCCAACTATGTATATCTACACATACACTAACATCATTAAGATATGTGCAGACACTACATGGTGCTTATCCCTTACCATTCTAGATTATCAAGTATAATGACTTCCTAGAACTTGCCTCTTTGTAGGTTCATTATCCTTATCCATTGGAAGTTTACAAATTAATAGTGAGGTCATGATTTGATAGAAAGGGTTGTTTTGTAGCCCAGTTCTACAAAGTATTTTTTCATACCATAAATATCAATGTCAAGTGATAAAATATGTATTACAAAAAGCACTCAAACCATATTGAGTTTATTGTATTGGGAGGATTCTTTAGAGACGTATACCATAATGTGGAGGTTGGACCATTAAATAATCTTCAAAATAAAGTCAATGCTTTAGTAAATAAAACTTACCACATCTGCACTAGTGTTGAACAATGCAACCTTTTCGTCTTTTTCACTACATTATGTTGGTGGTACCTAATATGATGGCCCCTAGTATTTATTACAACCTTATTAAATTTAATTTAGATATCAATGTCTAATAGAGGTCAAAGTTTTCCCATGTCATTGCAAGGAATACATGTAAAGAAAAAAGGGGGAAGACAAAAGCACATGCCAAGAGAAAAAACCTAAAAGAAGGTAAAAGAAGAAAATAAATGGGAAGCAACATCACAACAAGATGGAGAACTATTGGAAACCTAACCTGCTAGGGTTATGGAATTAGTCACTTGCGTAGGAATGTGAAAGGTCAAGTGATAGTGTAATGATCGTTGGGAGTCCAAGAGACCTTGCAATATGAATCCAAAAGTTCAAGACTATGTATTTATACATATATCATATTGATGAATCAAATGCACTACATACTTGTTTTTAATCTCGTGTGTCTAACAATGGTATTAGGATGAGGAGCGTTGATAGTTTAGAGAGATTGTAGAGGTGCAATAGATGCTCTCATAAGAGCACGACTAGAAGACTAGAGTTTTCATATATTGGAAAGACGTGACGCATGAAAATTAGGGTTTTGGATGAGGAAAAGAAGGCACTGAAGAGTTCCTCTATATTAGCGTAGTGTTTTCATGTATTAGGGTTTATGAGTTATATGCTTTGACAGGAAATTTTCTAAGGAAAATAATGGAACCTCCACAACAACATCATTACAAAAACGGATGGTAATGCAACGATAGATACCAACCAATGATAAAAGAATTTCAACTAGCGATAGAGACCAACGATGTGTGGAGATAGAAACGTATGAGAAGAGAGAGGCATGGTGAGGAGGCATTAAATATTCAAATGTATAATTGTAGAAGTGATAAATGTAACGCAGGATGGAGAAGAGAATCATTCAGAGTGCTAGAGGTCAGATGATGTGCACCCAAGACAAATTGGCATGCAAATTGGAAGGCAGAGTTGAGATGCATTTCCTATACTTGAATATGGAGCTAGATCATTGAGTTGTTGCTGCTCTAACTGTTGATATGATTCGACATCATCATCTTCTTCGAAAATTTGTTTGTTCTAAAAAAGAACTAGTTTAAATTGTTGTCGAAGATTCTTTCACTCAAGTTCATCATGAATAAGTCGAGTCTGAGTTTGCAGTAGTGTTTCCTTGGCTTGTGAAACTTGCAAGCAAGTTACAACAGATTATAGAGTGGTTTTGTCAATGATGATTGTATTGTCCACAAAAGAGAGGATTAGAGTGTTCAATAACTCTAACAGTTCCTCAACTCAAGCCGTAGATCAGAACTCACAAGGTTTCTTGCAACTCCACCCAATTTTTTTGTTGGAAGATACCAACGTCAACACCACAGTGAATCATCCAACAATTTCAATGTTTCCACCCTCAATGGTTGTTATCTCTAGGTCTACCTCATCAATAGTGAACAGATAGATAGAATGGACTTGAAATACTCCTTGACAACCAAAGGAGGAAGAGGAGAAATCTACTCTTCTAGATAAGTCTGCAAAGTTCAAAATGATATCGAAGCTTCTCTTGAAGTCACTCGTGTTTAATTGTAGAAGATGGCACTAGTTTGTCTCTGGAATCTCTATTGTGGACGAACCATCGAGAACCATCACTCCAAGTTGTACAACTCATTGTCCAACCCTAAATCCTTATTGAAGTGCACATTGAGATTAACCTTGGAAGGATTGATCTTGTGGAAACTCTTGACACTATGAGAGCACATTCTATGACCTCATCCTTGACTAGAGAACTCTCTCTGGTTATCCATGACTGGATTCTAAAATCAAACACTGATGGTTATTTCATAAATTTGAAAAGACAATTATAGGGATAAGGTGTATCAATTTGTCTACATTGAATGCCACTTCATAAGATTAAAGCATAGATGCATGTGCACAAAGATTGTAACTAATTCACTTTGCACGAATCCCAGAGAAAAACCATTGTTTAAACATCACAAAGTGTTCTACCATTCCTCGAACAATTAGTCAAACGAAAAAATGGCAACGTCAATATATTCAGTAGGATGTGAAGAATGAAGGAAAGTGTAGGTGTTGAGTCATATGCAAAAGTGGTTTTTAATCAAGATCCAACAAAGAAGAAGTCACACTGAGCTTTTGAATACATCAGAGAAAGTATGGTTGCCATTATGCATTAAGCTAAGAGATATTGTACACCATCATGAGGTATGATGTCAAGGAGCTAAAACCTAATCAAGGGTTAGTCATCTTATTTTCTTCATGGTCCCAAATTCGATATTGTCACACCTTCTTAATCAATGCAAACGTTGTGAATTCCCGGAATCACAAAGCAGAAGAATGTTGGATAGAACAACTAGCATAATGACTTTCTCGTCAATGGTAGAAGAGAAAATAGTGGACTGAGCAATCTTCTTGTCAAAGGAATTCACAATCCCAACTATTATTTTAGAAGTGAGTGATTGTCCTTGTCAGATCCATTAACCGATGGAGAGACCCCCAACACCAAGGCATGTGAAAATCCATCTGGGGCCGCCTTTGGATGATGTTGATTCTAAAGAATGTGCGGGAAGGGAATGGGTGGAAAACTTATGTTTATCCAAAAAAGTGCATTATTGCTTGAAGAAATTGTTACTAAAAATACCAAAGTAACATAAAACAACCTCCTCTTTTTGAATGGGGACCATGAGTATGTTGTTTTAATCCATATAGTGGCAATGATGATGATTTCAATTCAAATCAACAACCAGTGCAACAACAACTCAATGAGCCAACTCCATATTCAAGTACAAATGAAGATCAAATTCCTCTTTCCAAGCCAGTCATCAAACTTTTGGAAGAAATAATAAATAACAAGCACATAACCAGTATCAAATATGAAAAGGATGTCACCTTTCAAAATCCAGATTACACAAAACCAATCCAATTTCAAAGTGTTGGATTGCTACAAGATGTTTGTTGGAAATGTTTAATAGGTAGAATATGCTTGTCATTGATGGCAAGTACAGCAATGAAGATGGCATGGGTATAGGAAGAATGTACAAAGGATTGTTGGCAAGTTTTACAGGCAGCGTAGACTTGTCATTGATGGCAAGTACAATAGTGATGATGGCTTAAGTACAACAATGAAGATGACAGGATCAGAGTGTGCATGTGAAGACTCTGCAGAGGTGCAGAAGTCCAAGAATCCCTTGGGGATTCGGAAGTGAAAGCTCAGGAGGAACAGCGTTGAGGAGCACGCGCGCAACAAAGCTCAAGATACAGGAGTTTGTGGAAGAGAAGGAAGACAGAGATCCACAGCTGTTGGATCTCATTCAAAAATCCCGTGAGCCGTCAGATCGGGCAGGAGCTGCACGAGGTTTACCATCGGGAAAAGCCAAGGTGAAATCTCGACAGAACGAGGGCCGTCAGATCTAAATATAGACAAGAAGAGCGCGCTAAAGAGAAGGACAAGTCTCAACCGTCAGATCCGAGCGCAGGGTCTGACCACCGTTGGATCGAGGAGAACCTGCACGGTCTTTAAAAGTGCAAGGAGGTTTGGCTGCGGTCATGGGAATAACGGTCATGTGGGCCAGAATCCTAGCCAGGAGAGCTAGTGTGTAAAGAGCGTGTTGGAGTTTCGAGGATCGCGTTTTGGAAATGTCAAAGAAACAATGCAACAGGAATCCCGATTTCCCGATATGAAAAATCACGATGTAATCTGAGCCGTCAGATCAAGATTTGATCTGGA
>JZKD02S1614729.1:619743-660058 GCA_000966675.3 Picea glauca | reverse complement strand
CCCCTCTCATCCCGCTCCAGAGCCCCTCCCATAACCCATTATTACCACCTAGATGAACAACTCATATTTCTTCCAAGTGCATAGAGTTCATCCTCCTAGGTAGGTACCTCTCCTATTGTGTGCACCAATAGGTTAGAAATCATGCCAATCAAAATAAAAAACTCCTAAGTATTGGGCTATGCTATAACTCTATCCAAGGTCAAGAATCCACTCAAACTAAGCCATCTATATTCCCATCAAGCATCACTAATGGACTAACATCCTTAGTTCTCTCATAGCTAGGTGAAAACACTTTTGGAGTAATCCCAAAAGATATCACTGCAACTCTATGTTTTGAGTTTGCACCCCTTTTGATCTGAAAATGATAAAGGTTGCTTGCATAGCAAAACAAGTCAGCCCCCTATTTTCAGATCACCTTTGCAACTTTAGAATGCAAGTTACGGGAATTTATAAAATATGCACTTTAGAACACTTTAGAAAATCCACCTCATATACTTGAGGTTCCCCTTATCTATTTCCTAAAACGTTTAGTGTATTTTGAATATAAATATAAATTACAACAATAATATACTACACTTATGTCCAACCAAATCACTTGGAAAGTTAAAAAAAATAGACACAAAAAAAATGTACTTTAAGGAGAGAAGATTCAAAACCCTTAGGGCATCATCTACTTTATCAGTTAAATTTAAAATCACTTTAGTTACCACAAATTTATTACAGCACTAAATGCAATTTCTAACTTCATCTAGGTGTGCTAAAACACATAACAATTTAGCCTAGTTTTCCAACAAATCTGCTCATTAAAACCACCATGAAGCTACTCGTAAACAATTAGAAACCAAAGTCTGATTTTCAGATCTGCAACAACTAAATTTAGGACAACAATGGTGTAATTCAAATTAAATTATAAATGAAGATACAATGCAATACCTCAGGCCATCCGAATTTGATACAACAAGTCCTTTTAGTTCATCCAAGAAAGGACACTCCAATTGTTGTCAAACCCTATTTAGGGCATTCACTATCATTAGAAAACCCTAACCAACTATATTATGTCCTAGCAAGGCATCTCCCCAAGCTCTCCTAGATGCACCAAATTCTATACAACAAGTTAGAATCACACTAGCAAATACACCCTTGGATCTCCCACATGTATCACACAAGTCTTCAAAGAGATTCACAAGCTTGTGTTACACAAGCCCCACTAGAATCAAGCATTCCAAGTATTCTATACGGTTTCATGCCACAAACCCTAGGTCTTACTCACACCAAGACTTCAACCCTAGCACTCTTACTCTTCTCTAGAATTTATCTCACAATTTCACCTAAGACTTTCAACTCTTGCATCGGAAAAGCACAAGGACTACAAGACAAGTACATTAAAAAGATAAGTACTATTACAAGTTATACTTGTATTCGTGAGATTTATTGGTTACTAGAATCTTAACCATCATAGATCTTAAAAGTCAATGGCCATGTACATTTATCTTTCTTTCCACAATGGCATTAAAACTCTTCATATTCCACAATGTACTCTCACAATAGTTGCATTATTGCAAAACTCTAGTTTATACAATGATGCATGTTGTTTATAAGACCTTGTAATGTTGAGTTGTTGGTCTTGTATATGTTGGAGACCTAAATGTTAGCACAACTAAGCCTTGTGGTGTTGCAGTTTCTTACAACTAATTTTTCTCCAATTACACAAATTAGTCGATAGTCTCTACCCTATGATTATTCTCCATCAAAATCTTATATGGTATAACATTTCATACAGTGCAATTAACATTTTAAATGAATTCAAGGAAGCATTGCATTATTTCTCAAAAACTTGATAAGAAATATGCATGTCAATATATATTTGGAAACAATTCATTATAATTGGATATATGTTCAACTATACAAATTATATACACAAGCCATTCTCAAACAATATATCAAATTCAATCTCTCTCCATATCTTAACAATCAAATTCAAGCTCCTCCGTATCTTAATAATTGTATTGGATTACAAGGAAAATTGGATTCTATGATGTATTCATGCGTTTTGTCTATAGAAAAATATTTGAGTACACATTAATACAACAACCAAGTCCTTGAGCGTAAAAGAGGTAGGAAAGGTAATCTAACCAAAAAGTATCCTAGATGTCTAAGAAAAAAGAATTTATGATGCCAAAAAACAATTGAATTCCTAATTAGATGTAATGGACTCTATTGAAGATGCTACTAGGGAAACACCAGAGTTTTTTGATGAGCATTATAGTATTCTAACGCTTTAAAATCAAAGAAAGTTAAATAAGTAGGGGAACTATCAAAATGAAACATGCATTCTGTGATTCCCAAGATTTGAGAGAAAAGCATGTTAAAGAGTTTGGAGAAGCAACCTATTGTGATCCCTCAAAACCCCTCATTAATTAATTCTATATATGAATGATGTAGTATGAGAATCAAGCATGAATAATGTCAATATAGTTGCATTTACATTAGTGAAGCCTCACAACTCTTCTTCCATTAGTCCTAAGTATAAAAAATGTAACACTCCCTCTTTGCAAGGAAAGTGTTTTCACCAACACTAGTATTCTTGTTCTAAATCTCAATTGAACTTGCCTTCTACAAATCTAAATTTGATGTAGTCTAAAAATCAATCATTGGTTCTACCAAAGGTTCTGGAAAAAACCAAATTACTATCACCACATCTCGAACCTTCAAAGTACATTGACCTTATTTGAATCTAAAGGAGCATAACACTAGACCAATTGTTGGCAGCAGACCGAAGTGGAAATAGGGATGATCGTGGGGAAAGAAAGCATGCAAAAGGAAAGTGACAACTAGAAGGAAGCACAACACACATGCATGCAAGAAAGCGTGCACAAGGAAAGCGACAGCTATAAGGAAAAACAACACGCGAACAAGAGGAAGACCTAACGATGATAGGGTTAGGGTTTTGGTAATGTATTGTAATTGATGAAGAGATAAAGATGTATACATACCGATATTGAGGTATTATAGAGGGTTCATCTTTCATTGTTCGTCGGTTGTAGTAGTTGTTGAGGTTGTTCATGGATTTTGTAGTTGTTGTTTTTCTGAAAGGTAATATTTTGTTGTATGAGATATTTTTTAAGTTGTAGAGCTAGAGGAGAGGAGAAAAGGTAGATCTCAAGGATTAGATTACAGGCTGAGGAGCCTGGTGCGATCTAGTTTGCCTCATATAGATCTTACCCATCTTAGGAGAATTGTTAGCGCGTGGCATTGGAGATGCATAACTACCATAATAAAAGAGCCAAGAGCCAAATATTTGTGGACGTATCCCAAGAGGGGGTGAACCACGGTAATATCTGTGTAATGTGAGGAATGCATGCATATCTTTATCCTGTTTTCAGTAGTTCATTGTTGTACTTAATGAATGAATGCATTATTATATTGCTTGTTTAAATGTTATTGCGATATTGAGGGACTACGCTAGTAGAGTTACTGCACAGTTGTGAATAACAGTAGGTTGAAATCACCAGTTATAATAAATTATTCAGAATATAGATCCCATATCTCATGCTCAAGCCTAGGTTGTAAACACATGAGTCTTACAACCACCCATTAAATCTAGCTCAGGTGAGACTGCGCAGTGCATTCTGTTCATTGTGTTTCCTTCTGGTTTACCAGAAGGGTCGATAGTTTTAGAGGCTTTGTTGGAAACCTGAAAGACATGAACATTGGGTCAATAAGAATATTAGAGTAGAATAGAGGAGAGTAACCAACAAATGGTTTCGTTGCCGTTGGTAGGAACAAGAGAGGATTGAGTAGATGAGATAAGTTGAATATTTTTCGAAGGAAAATCAAGAAAAGGTTAGGGTAGAGACCAATAAGCCATTATAAGGGAATGTTGAGACCATGGAATCCCACAAAAGTAGAGATCGAAATTTGGTTGAGAACAAAAGAGATAGAGTTTGCATAGAAAAACAATCGAAACCCTAGAATAACACCCCACAAATATCTGGACAAATACGTGTTTACTGATTTGCACAAAGTATTTTTCTGCGATTTTCCACACTTATTGCATGAGTGGATACTAAGGTTGAAGGATAACCACGCGACGAACTAGGTTTGAAAGCTAGAGTGGACTCCAGTACAGATTGAGCAGTTTACAACAGGTGAACAACAAGTTCACCCACACAATATACTTTTGGCTGGACAGTATCGTGGCAGGGTTTATAATAGAGTTTGCAGTCGACACAGCGAAGTCGTATAGCACAGCGGAGCAAGAATTTTTACGAGGACCTCGAGGAAGGTACATTCGATCCCTATATATTTCTATTAATATACTTCTATATAACAAATGTGTAATGACAATGGATTTATCCAACTAAATTTCCCTGCGTGCATGGGGGAAGGGGGGAAGCACTGACAGACAAAGGAGAGATGGAAGGAATAAAGGATAAGGGAAAGAAGGAGGAACCCTTGGACCTAATTATGATGGAAGATGACAAGATCAAGTGGATTTTGGCGTCAAAAGGAAAGACGTGTAGTGGATCACCCTACCAATACAAGGTGAATACCAAGAAGAGAGCCATAGCTGCAAGGGAAGGCCTGGCGAGTGATGAGGAAGAGGTAGAGGATCTCCAGGATGTGGAGAAGATTGAGGAAATCCCACGTGCAAAATATGAGAGGAAGACGAGAGGTCCAAGAACGGGAAGAGAAGGAAGCCATCATATCCATATTAATGTCAGTTTGGAACCCATAAACCCATGTGCGACTAATACACCAAAGAGAACACCACCGTTTAGACAACCGAAGTTCGAAAGCAGTCAGACAATAGGAAGTACATCTACACAAGGAACAACAACTAGAGGATCCAGTTCAGGTAGCACTAGTTAGGTATATACACCGCAAGGAGGTAGTAATTCAACATTCATAATGGCAGGACACGATCCCACCATCAGGTTACCAGAATTTCGGGGAGAAGCAACAGAAGACCCTAGAAAGCACTTGTTCATTTGTGAAAATATATGGGAAGCAAAACAGATCAGTGATGAAGATACCAAACTTGTGCAGATAGCAATAACACTCAGATACTGCGCACTAGACTGGTACATGAGTCTAGACAAAAACAGTGCCCCTGGGATGACAAGGACATTGGCCGACATTAAGAAGTTACTAATAAATGAGTTCCAGAAGCTGAGCTCAGAAGATTAGTACATGAATAAGATGATCGAAATAAGACAGAAACCATGAGAGTCTGTATGGGAGATATATAAGAGATTCAAGCGACTGAAGGAAAAATTGAAATATCTCATGACCGAGATGCAGCATAGGCACCTGTTTGTCAATTCACTACTCCCACACTTAAAATACCCTTTACAAAAACATAAATTTTAGACATAGGCAGAGGATCTACAAGAATCCTTGCAACTGGAAGAGAACAAGTACCAGCATATGGACCCAACTATAGAGGAATTGAAGGAGGTGTTGAAGAATCTAACATTTCAGTTGAACCAGAATAAGAACAAGGAAAAACAAGAAGTCGTTTGGTGTACCACATGCAGGACAGAAGGACACCACAAGAATGAATTTCCAACATTTGCACAGTACATGGAAACAAGAATTCCAAATCCGTTACCGCCAGGAGCACTATTTATCTAGGTGGATATCGGTGGCCACCCACCTTTTCCAACTGGCTCAAAACAATTTTCTGACAATTTTGACAATTTACTATTTTTAGCAGGTTTTAATTTCCGGTGCCATTTTGAGGGACTAAATGAAGGTTTTTCAATATTGAGGTTCTCAATGATAGCTGAAGGCATGATTGATCCCCCAAAATAAATATCCTCGACGATACCTTTCCAACAAGCTATCATACGCCTAAAACGAAGATCATATGCAAATGTTACGACCGCAGGAAGTTGATGTACTAACTTACCCAAACTGGGCCCACATGAATTTTGGTGCTTCATATCCTAGGGTTAGGTTTTTGGATGCCTAGGGTTTTTGGCATTCCTTCTTATTGTTAAAAGGCCTTCAGATCCTCATTGCAACCATCTTCTTGCGAATGCAAGTAGCTGTCACATCTCTTCTCAGAGATAAGCTGCCACCATTCTAGCGAGTCTTTCACTCTGTATTTTTACAGTCTCTGTACATTTATTTCATTCATAGAAATCGTGTATTACTGTATATCTTTGCTTATGGTTGAATCTCCGATAAATTTCTGTTATATTATTGAATATCTGCGATATCTCAGTGCATTTCTTTATTATATCTCTGATCTCATTTCGTGCTGAAAATAATTCGGATCAGTGGTATCAGAGCAGGCTACTCTTGATCATTTTTTCAGTGCATGTCCCCGACGAGGTCCAAGGATAGCAAGTTGGGTCTCGAGCTTGTCTCTCTTGAATACAATCAATCTCGCACACCCAAGAAACCCTCAATGGCGGAATAAAAGAAAAATGATGGAGTAGACGATCCTATCAATCTGTTGCTTGAGCAAGCTCTCACACGACAGAGGGATGAAATGATGGAGAATTTTTCCCACATCCTTCAACGCCTGCCGATAGAAATAAGCGCATATACATCAAGCGGCCACTTTGGAGGCACCTCACCTTTCAAGGTACAAGTTAATTTTGATATTCCTATATTTGAAGGACAGATAGATGTAGAAGCCCTAGACAAATGGTTAAGTCTGCTAGAAGGTTATTTCTCTCTTCACAAATTTTTCCACAAAGAAACTATCACCTTCGCACTCCTTAAAGATCTCCCCCATGTAAAACATTGGTGGGAAAATTATTGGGAGCAGAGCTCCATAGAGGATTCTGAAATATATGGAGCCGATCCCACTTGGGATTTTTTTGTGGATGCGGTAAAGGAACAATATTACCCTATTGAAAACTGTGAGGACCAGTACATGAGATGGACCACACTGTGGCAAGAGAGGGGCCAAGTAGTTCCAGAGTTAACCGATACCTTCCATACCTTGCGCACCAATCTGGGTATCAAAGACTCCAAACGACATTTGGTTCTGAAATACTGTGGGGCTCTACACAGATACATCTAAACTGAAATGGATTTTCAGGACATCTCATCACTCGGTCCTGCCTATCGATATGCTGTTAAAATCAAGCGGAAATTTAAGCACCGGAACAAATGGGATTTTAGTTCTGAAAATCCCCAACAACCAAAGTATGACAAAGATGTCCCTAACAAACAGTCTCCTGAAAACCATTCCAAGACACAGGAAAAGAAGGGTCACAGGAAGACAAAGAAGGACACCGGAAAATGGTGCAATTTCCACAAAATCCTTTGGCATAACACCGATGAATGTCACTCAAAACAGTCATTGGTGGCCAAGATCAAAGACAAGGATCCAAACCCTGATTCAGAATCTGATTATGAAAATACTGGTAAAGTATAGATCATTGACACAGACCTCACTACTATTGTCGCGACCACAACAATTCAACCAGAAGAACCAACAGATCCTGAATAGGGGGACCACCTTTTTCATTCACAGATGTGGGTGAAGGGGACCCCGCTTCATTTTATTGTTGATAACGAAAGCCATAACAACCTCATCTTAGCAGAGGTCGTCAAATAGTTGGGATTGTCGATAAAACCACACCCACAACCATACAACATTGGGTGGCTTCGCCGAGGACGTGATCTTCATGTCAACCAGCAGTGTCGATTTTCATACGGTATCCATCCCTTCAAGGATGAGGTATTATGTGATGTTTCCCCACTAGATGTCTATGATGTTCTCTTAGGCCAACCATATATGTGGAAACGCAATGTTGTTTATGAGTCTCAACCCCATACTGTCATTGTTACTTTGGGGGGTCATCTTTACAGAATACCAGAGGTAGTTCCAACTACTGTTCCACCTAAAAAGTGTCACAAGGTAGTATCTCATACTGCAAAATTCAGCTTCTTCATAATCTATCCAAAAGGAGAACAAAAGGACACTACAACCACTACAGCCTTGCCCCAAGCACCTTCTATCCAACATAAGCAGATCGATAAGGTTGCAACAAAGCACAAAGATTCCTTCTACACACCATCCTCTCATGTATATCAACTTGTTGAATAGCCTCAACCTCAACATGTTTGATGCAAACCCCAACCCTCAAGTTAAGGTCCACGTAGGATCGTTGTTTTTCTGCCTTTTGAGTCTAACTAACTCTTTGTTCCCCCTTTAGGAAAATCAAACACACCTACGATGGTGTCACCACAGGTCCTTATGAATTGAGCCTGCGTACACAAACAGTAAGCACCAATTCAATTTCTTCGACCCACTATGTGGTCACCTCCTTCCCTATTTCGGAACTTCGGATATCGCGACTTCGCAACTCCTATTAGATAGTGTCTTGACCCTTCGACTTCCGAAACCCGAAATGCCAATCCGCCAAAATGTAGGCCTCGTTATCCTCCAGACTTATATCATGTTAAGCGATTTCAGGAATCCTGGAACAAATGTCCCGACCTCCTATTCCCTAAAATGCCGAAATACCGAATTCTGACACGTTTCCCAGTGTTGGCCCCACCATGGAACTTTTCACCCTTTTGAGGTTTCAGACCTCACGATTTCACGAATCCTGATGCTAAGCTTTCGGTTCTTCTACCCACGAACCCCCAAAATGGTCAACGAATTTGACTTCGCTTGTTGACAAGAACACCACCTGTCCACTCTATTGTCCTCTATCTTTGGACGTGAATTCTCCTGCCTCCTCAACCTCCGAAATCCGAAATGAAAGTTCATGAGTAATTCAATGACCCTCGTCGACGTGGATCCTATGGTTTGATTTCTCCCAAGCTTGCACTAGAATAATACTTGTCGTAACTTCCCTGCTCTTCTACAAGATCTTACGGCACTCAGAACTTCGCGAATTGTCCACGGAGAATTCCCACCATCTAATTCCTCCTTGATAACTCTTGCGAAATGATTAAGGTATTCCTTTGAGGAACTTACCGACCTGCAAAATGATTTTTCTACGCCTCCTTTCAACACTTCAAGGCACTATCCCTCTTGAACTTTCCTTCGACAACTTCAAAGAATATCTCCCTCCTGAGCTTGATTGAAAAATCCTCAAGTCCTTTGGGAATGATTCCTGTGCACACTCCTTGTGGCACTTTTTCAAATACACTCTAGTAATTGAACCTCTTCGACTTTGTGCACTCCTTGCGACATCAGTCTTTCGACAATTCCCTCGGGTTGAAAACTCTGAGACTCTACTCAGCCTGCACACACTTTGCACGGCTCCTGTTCTTAACTTACACTTCTGCGAGAATGAGGACAATGTTATCCCTCCTGAGCTTTCCAGAGATGAACTCTGAATCCGTCAGCGCACTCCTTGTGAACGTTCCATTGCACTCCTTGCAGGAACTCTTGCTCAGATAGAGAAACAATTGAAACTCATTTCCTTACTCTCTGAGATTTCAAATACTTAATCATGAAATCATACATACATATCATAAAAGAAAATGTACAACAGAAAGAGTAAAACAACCATGAGCATAACATTCAACATGCATACACAAAGAGTATTAGAACACCATGAGTCTGAATCAAAGCTTCATATATTAATCTCAGAACTTTTGTACATGGGTTCTTCTACACAACTCTCTACTTCTTCTCTTGCAATAGTTGAATGTAATAATCCTCTCTTCTTTTACAACTATACAATGACGGTGTCTATATCCCATTTCCCTCCTACTCTCTAAACTGTCTAATCTATCATTTAGTTATTCCTACTTTCATAAACAGACTTAAATGCCTCTATCTACTTCAGATGTGAGCGAGTCGCTCATAATCTGTTTACAACACTCCATCATAAATGTGAGTACGCCCCTATTTAAATATTTTATTAATTATTTGTGCATTCAAACTTCAAAACATTTCAACATGAAATGCACTGGCGCTTGTCCAACTATCTTCCATCTCCACGTGTGCTTTCTACCCGTGATTCTCCTGCATTATTACTCCCTCGCTTGAAAATTTTCATGGGCTCTTGTCCATGAGCTCTCACATTCTCTGTCCATGCTTCTAGGTTTCGGCTTATTTTCCCAGCTGGCATCTTCAACTGGATGTCCCTTCCATTTGACCAAGTATTCAAAATATTCTTTTCTTCTGGTCCTTTTGCTAACTCTTTTGTCCAGTATGCTTTCCATTCGTGGTTTCTCTGCAACTGGCATCTATTTTGTCCACTGAACCTCTAGTTGTTCATTCCTTGTTCCTGCTTCCTCAACTTTATAAGGGTACAAATCTGAGATGTTGAATATCGGAGAAATTTCAATCCCTTCGGGTCATTCAATCTCGTATGCATTTTCCCCAAATTTCCTTAGGATCTTGCACAGTCCAATTTTCTTCATCTTCAGTTTGTTATATGCCCCCCTCGGGAAACTTTCCTTTCTCAAGTACGCAAGAATCAAATCACCAACTTCGAACTGAAGTTCTCTTCTGTGTTGATCTTCTCTTTGCTTATATTCTTGACTCGAGTTTTGCAATCGCTCCCTAACTTGGTTATGAAGCTCCTTCATCGCTTCTGCGAAATCCTCTACACTAGAACTTCTAGTCGCAGTCTGTTCTGAATCCCTTAATTCAAAAATTCCTCTTGGTTGCATGCCATAAACAATTTGGAATGGACTCTTCCCTGTTCTTCTATTTAGTGAGTCGTTATATGCAAATTCCGCCTATGGTAGAATGTTGTCCCACTGGTTGTGATGTTCAGTCACCAAACTTCTCAACAAGTCTCCCAAACTTTTGTTCACAACTTATGTCTGTCCATCCGTCTGAGGATGATAAGTTGAACTGAATGACAAGTTTGTTCCCAGGTTTTTCCATAAGGTTCTCTAGAAGTGTCCCACAAACTTGGTGTCTCGAACTAAAACTATGCTCCTTGGTAAGTTGTGAAGTCGAATGACTTCTTTGAAAAACAGATTCGCAATGTGAGTTGCGTCACTAGTTTTCTGACATGGTATAAAATGTGCCATCTTAGAAAATCTATCCACCACTACAAAGATCGAGTCGAACCCCCTTTGTGTTCTCGGTAGCCCTAATATGAAGTTCATGCTTACTGCATCCCACGGCCTCTCTGGTAAGGGTAACGGTTGATATAAGCCTGCGTTCTACCTCTTTCCTTTTGAATGCTGACAAATTCTACATATGTCTACAAATATTTTGACATCTGCTCTCATTCCTGGACAAAAATATGACTCATTTAACTTTGAGAATGTCTTGTCCTGACTGAAATGCACGACCAATCCTCCATTGTGTTTCTCCTTCAGCAAATTCTCCCTCATGGAGCATTTTGGAATACAAAGTTGATTACCCTTAAACAATAATCCTTCCTGGATCATGTATTCTGCCCATTGACTCCTGTCCCTGAGAATTGGATTCTCAGTTTCTTCATATGCCTCTTCAAAATTTGGATCATCTTGATACATCTCCTTGAGATTATCAAAACCCAAAGTTTTTACTCTAAACTACTGCAATAGCAAACATTTCCTGCTTAAAGCATCAACAACTTTGTTAGCAGTTCCAGAGATATGTTTAATTACAAACGTGAAATTTTGCATATACTCAACCCATTTTGCATGCTTCTGGTTCAACTTATCCTGTTGAGTCACAAATTGCAAAGCATGATTGTCACTGTATAAGAAAAACTCCTTAGCAATTAAGTAGTGTCTCCATTTCTTCAATGCCTAAATAATAGCATAGAACTCCTTGTCATATGTGGAGTATTTCACTTTCGCTTCACTCAACTTCTCGCTAAAGTATGTTATCGGTCTGTCTTCTTGTCTCAAGACTTCCCCTATTGCAAATCCACTTGCATCACATTTTACTTGAAATGTCTTTTTAAAATCCGGTAACACCAGAGTTGGTTGTTCCATGATTTTCCTTTTCAACAAATTGAAGCTTTTCTCAGCCTCTTCTGTCCAGTGAAAAGACTTTTGTCTCTTCTTCACTATGTCCATCATCGGTGCACTAATTCCACTGAAATTCCTTATGAACTTCCTATAGAAACTAGCCAATCGGTGAAAACTTCGAACCTCAAATATACTCTTCGGTGATGGCCAATTCTTAATTACCTCCACCTTATCTGGATCCATCCTCAATTTATCTACAGAAACAACAAACCCCAAATAAATGAGCTCTGTCTTCATGAATGAGGATTTCTTCATGTTTATCAACAGCTTCTCTTGTTGTAACCTCCTCATCACTGTAGCTAAATGTTTCAGATGCACTGCCTCTGTTTTACTGAAAATCAGTATGTCATCAAAATACACAATGAAAAATTTTCCGATGAACTCTTTCAGGACTTCGTTCATCAACCTCATGAAAGTACTCGGCGTGTTTGTTAGACCAAATGGCATAACAAGCCATTCATATAACCCCTCATTGGTTTTGAAGGTTGTCTTCCATTTGTCTCCTTATCTCATATAGATTTTATGATATCCTCTTTTCAAATCGATCTTTGAAAAGAATCTTTCTCCACTCAAACAATCCATCAAGTCATCCATTCTTGGCAATGGAAATCAGTACCTGATGGTAATCTTGTTAATTGCTCTGGAGTCTGTACATATTCTCCAACCTTCGTATTTCTTAGGCCTAAGTATTGTCGGAACAACACATGGACTCAAGCTTTCTCTGACCAATCCCTTGTCTATTAAGTCCTGGACTTGTCTTTTGACCTTTTCATTCTCCTATGGCGTCAATCTGTACGTTGCTTTATTTGGTAAACTAGCTCCTGGTATGAGGTCGATGTGATGACTTATACTTTTGATCGGTGGCAATGAACGAGGTAGTTCATCCACTACTATATCAGTAAACTCTTCCAACAACTTCTGGATTTCCTCGGTAAATCATCCACTCTTGTGCTAGTCAAAACAATTATGGGCTTCCTAACCACAATAAATTGTGTATCCTTTTTTCTTAACCTCTGTAAGAAGTTCCTTCCCACTCATGAGAAGTACAGTGTTGCTTACTTCAGGTTTCACCTCTTTGTCCTTAATCGGTAACAACATATGAGTTATCCCATTCTTCTCTAGGGTGTATGTGTTCTTCCTCCCATCATGAACCACATTCCTGTCATATTGCCACGGTCTACCCAATAGTAGATGACAAACATCCATGGGAATGACATCACACAATATCTTATCATTATATCCTCCTATTTTAAATTCAACTAAACATTGTTTAGTGAGATATACCTGATGTCCTTTTTGTAGCCATGAAACTCTATATGGGCTTGGATGTACAATCGTCTCCAGCTCTAGATTTTCTACCATCTCTGTAGAAACGAGATTATCTGTGCTACCACTGTCCACAATGACCTTGCATACCCTGTCTTTGGTTTTGTAAGCAGTCCAAAAAAGTCTGTTCCTTTGGACTGGTCCCTCTGTCTCCTTTTCCGGCTTCAAGAGAACTTTTCGCATCATTAGTGATCTTCTGCCTTCAGCATCTTCTGCCTCAACATTCCTCCTCTACGCTTCAGAAATGTGAGCTTCTCCTTCCTCTTTCTTCTTGTCTGTACATTCATAAGACTTGTGTCCATTTTTTCCACATGTGAATCATTTCACCACTCCACCTCTTCCTCTACCTCTACCTCTAGCATGAGGAAAAGTGTTGTTATCAGCATATTGTCCCCTCTGTGAACTTCCACCTCTCTCAGTCTAAGTCTGAGGTTTCTTCCAGTCTTCCTTCGGTTTCTGATTTCTATCCTGGGCAACTGATTTTCCTCTGGCTTGAATTCTTCCTTGGCCTCTTTAACCTTGCTTTCGGCTCAGATTCTCTTCATCTTTTAGAGCCACCAGATAAGAATATTCCACCGTCTAGATTGTCATCTTGCTCATCTCATTCTAAATGTCATATCTCAGACCATTCATATACCTGGAAACCCTTTCATCATCACTTTCATGATGACCTACCCTGATGTTTAGCTTGTAGAACTCTTCAGTGTACTCTTTCACTGAAATCAACTTCTGTCTCAAATTCTTCATTCTCCAAAACAGAGTAATTTGGCAATCCCTGGGAATGAATTTTGCCTTCATCTTCGCGACCATTCTACCCAACTCTTGATCTTTCGCTTTCCTTGGCAGCATCTGTCAGCTTGTAGTTCATCCCACCACAATGTTGCATGTCCTTTAAGCCTTGTGACATCATGTTTGACCTTTTTGTTTTCCTCGACATCTTCATAGTCAAAATATGTGTCTAGATCTCTAATCCAGTCTAGAAGCTCTTCAACATCCAGGTTTCCCTCATATACTAGAATGCCCATTTTTTCCCTAGCACCCATTCTTGCAACAACCCTAATCAGGTGTTCATTCGTTGCATCTTCTACTGCAACTTCTTCTCCTTCATGTCCAACTTCATCTTCACTTTCAAATTCACTGACATTTCCAACACCGGTTGTGTGCCTCTGTGCTATCTCCATGTCCTCGAGTCTAGCGCGTAGGTCACGCATCTCTCTCTCCATGGCTGGATCAGGCATCTTCCTACCCCTTCTTCTTGTCATTTCCCTTTCCTCTAGTGGATCGGGTGTTTGTCTGTCTCTTCTTCTCAGCGGCATGGCTGTAAAATTCCTCCTTTCCCTGCTAACAAAAGAAAAGAAATTTTTCCTAGGCTCTGATACCATAAATGACGCAAACCCCAACCCTCGGGTTAAGGTCCACGCAGGATCGCTCTTTTTCTGCCTTTTGAGTCTAACTGACTCTTTGTTCCCCTTTTGGGAAAATCAAACACACCTACGATGGTGTCACCATAGGTCCTTATGAATTGAGCCCGCGTACACAAACGCTAAGCACCAATTCAAGTTCTCCGACCCACTATGTGGTCACATCATTCCCTATTTCGGAACTTCGGATATCACAACTTCGCAACTCTTGTTAGTGAGTGTCTCGACCCTTTGACTTACGAAACCCGAAATGTCGATCCGCCGAAATGTAGGCCTCATTATACTCTGGACTTATATTGCATTAAGTGATTTCGGGAATCCCAAAACAAATGTCCCCACCTCCTATTCCCTGAAATGTCGAAATTTCAAATTCTGACATGTTTCCCAGTGCTGGCCCCACCATGGAACTTTCCAACTTTTTTAGGTTTCAGACCTCGCAATTTCGCAAATCCTGATGCTAAGCTTTCGGTTCTTCTACCCACGAACCCCCAAAATGGTCAACGAAATTGACTTCGCTTGTTAACAAGAACACCACCTGTCCACTCTGATGTCCTCTATCTTTGGACGTGAATTCTCCTACATCCTCAACCTCTGAACTCCGAAATGAAAGTTTGCAAGTAATCCAACGACCCTCATCGACGTGGATCCTACGGTCTGATTTCTCCCAAGCGTGCACTTGAAGAATACTTGTCGTAACTTTCCTTCTCTTCTGCAAGATCTGACGGCACTCGAAACTTTGCGAATTCTCCATGGAGAATTCCTACCGTCCAATTCCTCCTTGATAACACCTGTGAAATGAAGAAGGTATTCCTTTGAGGAACTTACCCACCTGCAAAACGATTTTGTTACGCCTCCTTTCAACACTTCAAGGCACTATCCCTCTTGAACTTTCCTTTGACAACTTCGAAGACTCTCTCCCTCCTGAGCTTGATTGAAAAATCCTCAAGTCCTTTGGGAATGATTCCTGTGTGCACTCCTTGTGACACTTCTTCAAATACACTCTAGTAATTGAACCTCTTTGACTCTGTGCACTCCCTGTGACAGCAGTCTTTCAACAATTCTCGATGGTTGAAAACAATGAGACTCTACTCGGCCTATGCACACTTTGCACGGCTCCTGTGCTTAACTTACACTTCTGTGAGAATGAGGACAATGTTATCCCTTCTGAGCTTTCCAGAGATGAACTCTGAATCCGTCGACGCACTCCTTGCAGGAACTCTTTCTCAGATAGAGAAACAATTGAAACTCATTTCCTTACTCTCTGAGATTTCAAATACTTAATCATGAAATCATACATACATAGCATAAAATAAAATGTACAACAAAAAGACTAAAACAACCATGAGCATAACATTCAACATGCATACACAGAGAGTATTAGAACACCATGAGTTTGAATCAAAGCTTCATATATTAATCTCAGAACTTTTTTACATGGGTTCTTCTACATAGCTCTCTGCTTCTTCTCTTGCAATAGCTGAATGTAATAATCCTCTCTTCTTTTACAACTATACAATGAGGGTGTCTATATCCCGTTTCCCTCCTACTCTCTAAACTGTCTAATCTATCATTTAGTTATTCCTACTTTCATAAATAGACTTAAATGCCTCTATCTACTTCATATGTGAGTGAGTCGCTCATAATCTGTTTACAACGCTCCATCATAAATGTGAGTACGCCCATATTTAACTATTTTATTAATTATTTGCACATTCAAACTTCAAAACATTTCAACATGAAATGCATTGGCGCTTGTCCAACTATATTCCATCTCCGCACGTGCTTGCTACCCGTGATGCTCCTACATCAATGTTCGTGACATACTTCCACAAACTGAGCAATGTGACATCTCCAACAAGACAAGCAGCTCACCAAGATGCAGATTCAACAAACGCTTTTCCCTCTCCCCTGGGAGCTCAACGCAATGGAGACCATTTCTTCCTAAGGAGGGAGGATTGATCCAGGTGGATATCAGTGGCCACCCACCTTTTTCAACTGGCTCAAAACGGTTTTCTAACAATTTTGGCAATTTACTATTTTTAGCAGGTTTTAACTTCTGGGGCCATTTTGAGGGCCTAAATGAAGGTTTTTCATGATCGAGGTTCTCAATAATAACCAAAGGCATGATTGAGAACCCAAAATTAATATCCTCGATGATACCTTTCCAACGAGCTATCATACACCTAAAATGGAGATCGTATGCAAAAGTTACGACCCCGGGAAGTTGATGTACTAACTTACCCAAATGGGGTCCACATGACTTTTGACGATTCATATCCTAGGGTTAGGTTTTTGGATGCCTAGGGTTTTTGGCATTCCTTCTTATTGTAAAGAGGCCTTCAAATCCTCATTGTAACCATCTTCTTGCGAATGCGAGTAGTCGTCACATCTCTTCTGAGAGATAAGCTGCCACCATTCTAGCAAGTCTTTCACTCTGTATTTTTACAGTCTCTGTACATTTATTTCATTAATGGAAATCATGTATTAATGTATATATGTGTTTATGGTTGCATATATGATACATTTCTATTATATTATTGAATATCGGCGATATCTCTATGCATTTCTTTATTATATCTCCGATCTCATTTTGTGCCAAAAATAATCTGGATCAGTGGTATCAGAGTAGGTTGCTCTTGATCGTTTTTTCAGTGCATGTCACAACGAGGTCCAAGTATAGAAATTTGGGTCTCAAGCTTGTCTCTCTTGAAGACAATCGCTCTTACACACACAAGAAACCCTCAATGGCAGAAGAAAATAAAAATGACGGAACAGGCGATCCTATCAGTCTGTTGCTTGTGCAAGCTCTCACGCGACAGAGGGACGAAATGATGGAGAATTTTTCCCACATCCTTCAATGCCTGCCAATAGAAACAAGCACATATTCATCAAGCGGCCACTTTGGAGGCACCTTGCCTTTCAAGGTACAAGTTAATCATGATATTCCTATATTTGAAGGACAGATAGATGCAGAAGCCCTAGACAAATGGTTAAATCTACTAGAAGGTTATTTCTCTATTCACAAATTTTCCAACAAAGAAAATATCACCTTCGCACTCCTTAAAGCTCCCCCCCATGTCAAACATTGGTAGGAAACTTATTGGGAGTAGAGTTCCACAGAGGAGTCTGAAATATATGGGGTTGATCCCACTTGGGATTTTTTTGTGGATGCGGTAAAGGAACAATATTACCCTATTGGAAACTATGAGGACCAGTACATGAGATGGACCACACTACGACAAGAGAGGGGCCAAGAAGTTCTAGAGTTCACCAACACCTTCCACACCTTGCGCACCAAGCTAGGTATCAAAGACTCCGAACGACATTTGGTTCTGAAATACCATGGGGCTCTACACAGATACATTCAAACTAAAATGGATTTTCTGGACATTTCATCACTTGATGCTGCCTATGGATATGCTATTAAAATTGAGCAGAAATTTAAGCACCAGAACAAACGGGATTTTGGTTCTGCAACTCCGCAACAACCAAAGTATGACAAAGATGTCCCTAACAAACAGTCTCCCAAAAACTAGTCCAAGACACAGGAAAAGAAGGGTTAAGGGAAGACAAAGAAGGGCACCGGAAAATGGTGCGATTTCCACAAAATCCTTTGGCACAACACCGATGAATGTCGCTCAAAACATTCAATGGTGGCCGAGATCAAATACAAGGAGCCAAACCCTGATTCAGAATCTGATTATGAAAATATTGGTAAAGGACAGATCATTAACGCAGACCCCACTGCTATTGTCGCAACCACAACAATTCAACTAGAAGAACCAACAGATCCTGAAGAGGGGGAGCGCCTTTTTCATATGCCTAAAATGAAGATCGTATGCAAAAGTTACGACGCCAGGAAGTTGATGTACTAACTTACCCAAATGGGGCCCACATGACTTTTGGCACTTCATCTTCTAGGGTTAGCTTTTTGGATGCCTAGGATTTTTGGCATTCCTGCTTATTGTAAAAAGGCCTTCAGAGCCTCATTGTAACCATCTTCTTGCGAATGCGAGTAGTCATCACATCTCTTCTTAGAGATAAGCTGCCACCATTCTAGCGAGTCTTTCACTCTATATTTTTACAATCTCTATACATTTCTTTCATTAATAGAAATCGTGTATTACTGTATATCTGTGTTTATGGTTGCATCTCTGATACATTTCTGTTATATTATTGAATATCTGCGATATCTCTGTGCATTTCTTTATTATATCTCCAATCTCATTTCATGTCGAAAATAATCTGGATCAGCTATGGTGCGAAATCTACAAGAAACCAGGTCATGACCCTTATCACTGCATGATGATGCAGAAATACCAGACAATCCCAAAGAGTTCATATTGCACCTTTTGTAATTCAGTGGTCCATGACAACAAATATTGTAGAACTATGGATTTGATGCGAGAAAGGACATTAGATGCATATAGAGTACAGGCCGAAATGATGACAGGGCAAGCAACACCACAGTTCAATCCATTCCCAGCTCCATACAACAATGTGCAACAACAGTATAATATTGTGCAACAAGCATACAATAACACGCATTCGCGGTACAATACGACACAGCCTCAGTACAACACCGCGCAATATAATCATGCACCTTATTATAATGCACCGTGAGGAGATCAAGTAGGCTATAGAGGAGGAGGACGAGCCAGAGGAGGTTTCGGATGAGGAAGAGGACCAGTCACATGTCACAATTGTCAACAACTAAGACATTATGCAAGGGAATTTCCACTTCCACCAGTGACTTGTATGTACTATCATGCATCAGATCATGACACAGAGGAATGTCCGACATTACTAGTAAATATTTAGGAAAAGAGAAACCAGAACAACTAGAATGTTTAGTGGATCTCAGCTGAAGCAAGGGATGAAGGAGCGAAAACAGGAAATGACGCAGCCCGGCAAGAACCAGAACAAAATCAGTGGGTGAGGAAGAACACTGAATCGAAGAAGCAGTTCGACACACAGAAGGAGAAGGAGATATTCAAGGAATCCAGACAAGAATTTCATAAGGGGGACATAGCGTCAACTTCAATGGTGTAGCAGAACAAGGAAGCACCAAAGTACGATATGCCACCATCATTGGATCATACCAACGAAATGCAGTCCATGGGACAAGTAAGTACAATCAAAGGCTTTCTACAATCATGTGTAAAGGTCTTAAATGATCCCTCATGTATGAAAATTTTGCAAAACATACTAGAAAGATTTAGCAGCGAGACGGAAGAAAAGCTAGAACCAAAAACAGTTAATCACCTACACACAAGAAGAAGAAAAAGTAGGGTATTTAGATTGAATTCTAACATTGGGGATTTCAATATGGGAGACATTATACTGGATCTAGGATCCAAAGTGAATGTATTACCAAATAAGACATGGCAATGCATGGGAGAGACAATATTAGGATATTCACTTGTTCAATTAAAATTGGCAAACCAACACAGAGTCTTGCCAATCGATAGACTAAAAGGAGTGACAGTAGATCTCGATGGAGTGTGCACTAAAGTAGACTTTGAAACCATTGAAATAGTAGACGACATAACACCATATCCAACATTTCTTGGTCTAGATTGGGTGTTTGAAAACCACGCCATAATCAATTTGAAGACCAGTAAAATGACATTTGAGTCTGGAAAATATAGGGTCATCGCATCATTAGACCCACCAAAAGGGGAGAGGTTTGTAGAACCTACTTGCCTAGACTTAGAGGAAATCGGCTAGTTGTATAGAACAACTACGCACGATGAGGATTACATAAACCAAATGTAGATGAGGTGCTCAGTTGGTGAAGGATTACTTCATGTGCAACAGATTTAGACACCAGTTTAGAAAATTGGCAGCATAGGCTACACGAAGTCTCCACAAGAAGATGTGCAAGAATAGATCGCACAGTACGATGGGTAGGCATAGAAGTAATAGAACCACCCAGTTTCCATGGAATCAACGATTTGGAAACATTCTTGATGGAATACGAAGATGAAGTGTTAGAAAACCAGAGACTGTTAGCACTTGACTTAGCACTCAAGTTCACACCCGTAAGATGGTGGGGCGCACACAAAGAGACAATCACATACTGGTTTCAATGTAAGCGGTTACTGCGCATAAGGTTCGGTGAAAAATAGAAAAACAATAAGCAATAGAAGTACGATGGACACGAGGCACCAATAGAACACTTGGAAGCATGTAGAAAATTATGGAAAATGACACCCCTAGAGGAATGGCCTCATCACTTCATACACACCCTAGAAGGCATACCAACAAATTGGTATACGGACCAGGAGTTGCACAAAGGAGTTGCAACATGGACGACATTGCAATAGAATTTTACCATCACATTTTCATTCGAACATGAAAACCCCAACATAGATGCCGCTCTAAAACAGAAAAGAGGAGTAATCTTTATCAAAGAACCAGATATAGAATTTATCACAGAAGAGCAACAATAGAATAAACAAACAGTTAAGGAACTGATGTCATGCTATCATGTGCAAGAGGAAGCACTAGATGAAGATGATCTGCGCGATATTCAGATTGAAGAGGAAGAAGGTGAAAGAGACATGGAAGGTCCACCCATATAATTAGAATTCATTTATGCGTCGATCAAAGTAAAGAAAGTCAACATTGGGATAACCAAGCATCCCAAAATGTCCAACATTGGAGACTATTGGGATGAGCAAACAGTGGAAAGCATGACAAAGTTGTTGCGCGAATACAACAACTTGTTTTCTGCAACCTTTACAGATGTGAAGAGTATAGTAGGAGAATTAGGATAGATGAAGATACCACTCAGACCTAAAGCACGAACTATTAGACAACGACCATATAGACTGAACCCTATATACAAGCAGAAAGTCAAAGCTAAGATTGACAGGATGCTCGAAGCCGACATCATAGAACCAGTTGAGGAGTCAGAATGGATAAGTCCAATGGTAGTATAGGACAAGAAACAAGGAGGGATCAGGATATGTGTCGACTCGAGGAAGTTGAACGATGCATGCCTACATGACCCATTCCCTAACTGTTCACGGATGAAGTGTTAGAGAATGTGGGAGGACATGAAGATTACTCATTCAGTGATGGATTCTCAGGCTACCATCAGATTAAGATAGCACAAGAGGATAGATACAAGACCACGTTTGCGACAGAATGGGGATCCTACCAATACAGAGTCATGCCATTTGGACTGAAGAATGCACCAACAATATTCTCTAGAGTGGTCATCGCAGCATTTAAATAATTCATCCATCAATTTCTTGAAGTATACCTGGATGATTGGATAGTCTATAGTCTATTGAAAAACCATGTGGAAGTTTTACGACTGATGTTAGAAAGATGTAGGCAATGTCAGATATTACTAAATATAAAGAAATGGATATTCGAAACACCATTTGGGATACTATTGGACCACATAGTATGCAAACAAGGTTTATTAGTAGATCCAACAAAGATCGCAGTAATTGTTAATTTACCACCACCAAAAACAGCCTGTCATCTAAGAGCGATGTTGGGACACATAGGTTATTACAGGAATTTTATCAAAGGGTATGCACAGATCACTGTACTGATGGAAAATATGCTAAGAAAGAATACAAAGTTTCATTGGAACGACAAGTGTCAACATGGTCTGGATACCTTGAAGGAAAATACGGTTACCGTGCCCATATTAGTATTTCCAGACTGGGAGAAGACATTCCACGTGCATGTAGATGCATCTGCGATAGCACTTGGAGCTATCTTGACACAGCCAGGAGCGAGAGACTTGGATCACCCAATAGCATTCGTGATTATAAATTTATCATAATCAGAGCAGAACTATAACATGACTAAAAGAGAAGGCCTAGCTATGGTCTATGCACTGCAGAAGTTCAGGCATTACTTATTGGGAAAACACTTTAAGATTTTCACAATTCACTCAACCTTGAAATACCTAGTCAACAAGCCAGTGTTGGGGGGGATAATCTGTCAATGGTTACTGCTATTTCAAGAATTTGACTTTGAAGTAATAGTTAAACCAGGAAAATTGAATGCAGGACCTGATCACCTATCAAGGGTCACGAATGGAGAGGAACCTACGAAATTATAAGACAACTTTCTACATGCATAGTTACTTTCAGTACAGATTGTTGATGAATAATTCACAGATATCATTCAGTACTTGAGTACAGGTACTGAGCCGCAAGAATATAGAACCACGCAGAAGAAAAACTTGGTAGTCCGCGTTGTTGACTATCAACTGATTGAAGGACTTTTATACAAAATGGGCGCTGCTAGCATCTTGCGAAGATACGTGTTAGAGAATGAAAGACCAAGAGTTTTAGCAGAATCCCATGAGGGAATGGCAGGAGGGAATTATGCAGGTAAAGCTACCACACATAAGGTATTGCGCACATGACTATGGTGGCAACGATTCATATAGATTCAAAGGAATACTGTCAAACATGAGATGTTTTTCAAAGGGTAGGCAAGCCCAATAGAAGGGACGAGATGCCATTACGACCACAAGTAACATTACAGGGATTTGAAAAGTGGGACATAGACTTTGTGGGACCAATCAACTCACCAGCAAAAAGAACAAGATAAAGGTACATTATCACCATGACGGAATACTTAACAAGGTGGGCGGAAGTCGCACCAGCAAAAGATTGCAACATAGAAACAACAACACATTTTCTATTTGAACAAGTAATCACTAGATTTGGGTGCCTAAGATTTTTTATGAGAGAACAAAGAACGCACTTCATAAACAATACCATCAATGCTATGACTGAAGAATTTGAATTCCATCATCATAAGAGCACACCGTATCATCCACAGGCAAATGGGACAGTAGAAGCATTCAACAAAATTTTGGAGAACGCGCTGACGAAGATTTGCAATGTTAATAGAGAGGACTGGTTCCTCAAAGTACCAGGAGTGTTATGGGCATACAAGACTACATGAAAAAATTTGATAGGGCACACACCATTTAAATTGGTTTAGGGCCAAGAAGTAGTGGTGCCACAAGAATTTCTAGTACCAAGCTTGCGCATAGAAGCAATCATACAAATGACAGAACGAGGTGCAGTATAGGAGAGAGTGAATTAGTTACTAACCATGGAGGAAGACCGAATCTTGGCAGGATTCCACCAACAAGTCCAGAAAGCAAGATACAAATCTTGGCATGATAGACACATCAAGAAGAAAAGGTTCAAGGAAGGAGATCTAGTACTGATGTATGACAACAAATTGTTTCAGCACCCGGGAAAACTCAAAATGCATTGGTTAGGACCGTATGAGGTAAAATTTGTCACAGATGGAGGAGTTGTACAGTAAAGGGATTTATCAGGCATAGAACTCAGAGGAATGATCAATGGGATCTGACTGAAGCTGTATAAGGACAATCAACCATCCACCACGCAGTAAAAATAAATAAATCGAAAAGAAACAAAAAGGAAACAAAACTAAAGAGGGCGTAGTACGCCAGAGGTAGAAAGGCCACACGAGTTTAGAAACATAAATTAGGCAAAGTATAACAGTCACATAAAAAGGGAAACAAGAGGGAAAAGGAAAGTTGATAAAAAGAAGTACAACAAGATAGCACTAGGTGGAATTGAATGACGGAAAGGTTCGATGGGCAATCACATTAATCGCGCCAACTAGAGATGGAAAAGCAAGAGTAATGGAAAGAACGAAACCACCAAATATGCATTGAACCCGCAGTTATGGTGCATTAAACCCATAATGGAGGAACCATCCTAGACAAGCTTCATGGGAAGATGATACAACACATGAGCACGGAAGAAACTAGTCTATTCACAAAAGAGAACAGAGAGAGAGCAATAGCAGCTAGAAGGCATAGAGCAAGGCTACATAGATCACAGAAGTTATTTTAACCTAGCAAACATTCGACAGTCACCGTCATGGCACCACTGAAGCCAACAGAAGCAAGACAGAGTGCCAAATCAACCAGGGTTAACACTAGGTCATGAGGACCATTGGTAGAGGATGAACAACACCAGCCAGAGATTGTCAATGTTGACGAAATCCCATCCCCAGAGACAATACCAGTACAATCCACACCTATCCTGGAAGAAATCCAATAGCCAACACCGAAGGGAATGATCCAAGAAATACCAAGGGAATTACAGTAGCCACATAACCAGGGAACATAAACCCTGAAGGAGACGCAGCCAGAGCATGTAGAGGCAGCTCTGAGAGTCAATGGCACAACATCGAATCTAGAAGCAATAGTGGAGCCAGATGAGTCTCAAACGACCATCTCAGAACACCCAATAGGGGAGACTGTTGAAGATGTCTCGACTTGGCTGGAATGGGTTACAGAGGAGAAACCAAAATCTGCTGGAACTTTGAGCCAGCCACCGCAACAAAAAGATAAAATACAGATACCCAAGTCACCTCGCAAGAAACCCGCAGCAGAAATTGTTCTACCGAGCATACCAGCTAGGGTACAAGTATGACTAGAGCTATTGGGCCATGTTGGGAAGATCAAATATTCAAACCACGATGTAGCAGATGAAGCCAATTTCCCATAACTTGCGCAGAGGGTCTTTATAAAGACTACGGGAAAAAATCGAGTTGGAGAACCGATCAACCAACCATATGTCACAAATACACTACGATTACTAAGAATTTTTGGTCTTCCTCAAGGGATAGAATCCTCGAATTAACTGTGGGGGGCTAGCGTAGGCTAGCTCTTCCCTTATCCACCTCCATGTGATCATTGGCTATGACCACAGGCCAAGCCAAGAGGCACCTTTCACGTTTTGCGGCTTAGCGATGCAAGAGAGTCAAATTTTTCGACTCCTCAAACCCCGAAAACCCAAAATGGGCTTTGATTTCTGGTTGACCCTCGGTCATTTGCACTCGATGTGACCTCCGGCTAGGACGCAAGTCTCAGCATGCCTATCTCTTTCAAGTTTCACATCTTTGTGATTCTCGTCGCAAGTGTTCCTTACCTTTTGGAATGTCGAAGCCCAAAACATGATATAGGTCAACGGGGTGTTCACCCCTTTCTAGTGATTAGAACATGCCACTTGTCACCTCCATGTGACCCCTATTCTAGGATGTGCCACTTGCTATCCCTGTGGCCCCTACATATAGGATGTGCCACCCATCCGCTTGAGCCTTCAGCTTTTGGGACTCCGGAGGACAACGAACTGTCGTCCCCTTCCCTTTAAAAATCCCAAATTCCAAAATATTATTACGCTTATCCTCCGAGCGTATCAGCGTTTCCCATATCGGGACTTTTCGATGAACAAACACAAGGGGTCTCGCACTTGGGTTTCCTGGAAGCCGAAACTCTGAAACCCATTTACACTAAGTCCATTTTGGGTTTTGCATGTCATGATTTCATGATGTGCGAAGATGAGGGGCCTCGCACTTGGGTTTCCCAGAAGCTGAAACTCCGAAGCCCATTTACACTAAGTCCATTCAGGGTTTCGCATGTCGGGATTTTCCGATGTGCGAAGACTAGGGGCCTCACACTTGGGTTTCCCGGAAGATAAAACTCCAAAGCCCATTTACACTAAGTCCATTCAGGGTTTCTCATGTCGGGATTTTACAATGTGCAAAGATGAGGGGTCTCACACCTAGGTTTCCCGGGAGCTGAAACTCCAAATCTTATTTGCACTAAGTCCATTCGGGGTTTCGCATGTTGGGATTTTGCGATGTATGAAGACGAGGGGTCTCGAACTTAGGTTACCTGGGAGCTGAAACTCTGAAGCTTATTTTTGCTAAGCCCAATCGAGGTTTCGCATGTCGGGATTTCGCGATGTGCGAAGACGAGGGGGCTTCTCACTTGGGTTTCCCAGGAGCTGAAAATCCAAAGCCCATTTACACTAAGTCCATTCGGGGTTTCGTATGTCAGGATTTCGCGATGTGTGAAGACGAGGGGTCTCGCACTTGGGTTTCCCAGGTGCCAAAACTCTGAAGCATATTTACTTCATGACATGGGAAAGGTAAACTTAGTGGGTTTACTACAATGGTAGTCTTTTTCCAGGGACTCACTTCGACTCTGGAATGCAAGAGGACTTTCCCGAAAAATTTTCCTTCAGGAGGATAAACTAGGGCATAGCACGAGTCAAGTTAGATGGGTCAATCCTCAGGGGAACGAACTTGTATTCTGAACTTATACATTCTATACATTAACCAATTTGTAGTTATATCAGTATAAGCATGCATCCATTATTTCAAATCTAAACACAAGGCAAACACTTCTATACAGAAACTATTTACGGGCGTATAAAAATGAGCATGCGATTGTGACATTCAATTCCAAATGCAAGACATAACACTTATTAGAAATTATAGACGTGATGTGAATGCTGAGAGGGGTGCTCGTCTCCACCCAACTGTAGGCTCAGTGATTCTAGCCGGATTTACCACTAGCCACGCCCGAGCTAGGCCACGATGCTTTGAGACTCAGTCTCCTACTTCCATCTCAACAGAAGTCAAGGACGAAGATTACTCCCCTTATCCTCTGCCCATGACTCTCTGTATTTTTGGAGTTCCTCCAGTTCTCCTTCCGCGATCCCTGTCGCACGCGCTCTCCCTCCTGTCCCCCCTTCCACACTTCTTTCCTTGCCCTTTTCCTACGAGGTTGTGTGTGGCATGAATTTCCCCGTCCATGGTCAGGTTTGAGAGCTTCTACAAATGGGTGGTTCACCCCCATCCTCTCATTTACACTTGAGGAGCCTCCCCACCTACCACCCTGGCGGGTAATTCATTCCGGGGTCAGAGAGTGAGCTTTGGTTTTCGAGCACGTACAAACCAGTACAATTTTGGTTCAGTGGAAGTTAACGTAACCATTCTCGGCCCCTTCCACCACCTCTCATTATCCATCGTGGTCTCTTTCAGCACATCCCCCTCCCAGCAATCATTTAACACATATTCATCATATAATTTACATTCATCAACCTTTTATACAAAGGTCTGTCAAATCAAACATTCACATCTTTGAGTTTTCCATAGTTCTTGGCCAATATAGTTATTTTTATAGACTAGGGGAAATAGGGTGTTACAATTCCCTCCCCCTTAAAGGAACATCGGCCTCGATGTTCTCTCTATCAATATGATGTGTATGTACAGAAGTAAACAAAATCGAATATGCTTATTTCATGGCATCTTCCATTTCCCACGTAGCCTCATCTGGGCCAAAATGTTTCCATTGCACCTTGACCTGTTCAATGGTTCGGATCCCGAGTGGTGTTTCCTTTCCATCCAGTATGCATTTAGGTTCTGATAGAAATTCTCCCTCTGGTTCCACCTGGATCACAGACCAATCAATTACATGATTAGAATCATGCATATATTTCTTCAATAATGAAACATGGAAAACATTATGTGCTTTTACCGTGGGAGGGAGGGCTAGCCTATAGGCTACAGGTCCCACTCTATCTAGAACTTCAAAGGGTCCACAATATCGAGGTGCCAACATGGCATAGGCTCCCATCCTCAGGGAACTCTTCCTGGGCCTAACTCTGAGATATATGTGGTCTCCAGTCTTGAATTCTCTTGGAGTTCTCTTTCGATCGACGTAAATTTTCTATATGTCTTGTGTGACCTTTAGGTTTTGTTTTATCTGAATTTAACTGGAGTGTTGCACGACCTACCATAGAGGACTTCGAAGGGACTCGTCTTCAGGGATTCTTGGTAGCCGTTGTTGTAGGCGAATTCCACCAGTGGCAGGTAATCTTCCCACTTTTTGGGTTGATGCATTACATGCATCCTTAGCATGTATTATAATATTTGGTTCACTCTTTTCATCTGTCTATCAGTTTGAGGATGATAGGCTATGCTAATAAACAACAATTTTGTCTCTAGACCAACCATCAAGGATTTCCAAAAGTTGGAAGTAAATTTCGTGTCTCTGTCGGACATGATCTCTTTAGGCATACCATGTAGTTTAAATATCTCCTTCATGAATACATTGGTGATGTCTATTTCCTTGCAAGTCGACTTGATGGGGATAAAATGAGCGGACTTTCTCAATTTATCCACCACTACCATGATGGAGTCATTTTTTTCGGTCGAGGTTGGTAATCCGGTGACGAAATCCATGGAGATGGTTTCCCATTTCCATTTCGGGATTGGTAGAGGTTGTAATAACCCTGCTAGGTGTCGATGTTCTACTTTAACCTCTTGGCATTCTATGCATTTGGCTAAGTACTCAGCTATGTCTTTCTTCAATCCAGGCCAATAGAATTGTTTCCTAGTGGCCGTGATCATCTTCTAGTATCTTGGATGACTACTATATGGTATTTTATGTAGGTCATCCATTATGAACCTCTTCAAGTCATCACAATCTGGAATATACAATCTGTTTTTGTAAGTTAGTAGACCTACATCTATCATCTGGTAGCCTTCATACTTTGTCCCTGTGGGTTCTTGCTCGAGGTATGAGGTCACGGTCTGGAAGAATGTGTCTATTTCCTGTGCATTCCTGACTCTTTCCTTGACATTCGTCTCGCAGGTGCTCACCGCTACCAGGTGAATTGTTTTCATACTTCTGCTAAGGGAATCAACCACCTTATTTTATTTTCCTTTAATATGTTTGATTTTAAAATCAAACTTGCTAAGGAGGGCCATCCACCTAGCTTGTTTGTCATTGAGCTTTGGTTGGTCAAACAGATATCGTAATCCACAATGATCTGTCATAAGTATGAATTTCTATCCCAGGAGGTAATGCCTCCACATTTTTAAGGTGTGCACTATGGCAACCAGCTCTAGATCATGGGTCACATAGTTGACTTCATGCTCATTCAATTTTTGGGATTCATAGCAGACTACACTTACTCCTTGCATAAGGACTCCTCCGAGCCCTTCCTTACAGGCATCTATGCACACGAGGAAGTCAGCTTCGGAATCAGCGATCATCAACACGGGTGCGTGGGTCAGTAGATGTTTTAGGGATTGAAATCTTTCTTCACATTCTTGTGTCCATGTGAATTTAGCTTCCTTCTTCTGGAGGGAAATGATTGGAAAACCAATCTTGGAGAATCCTTTTATAAATCTCCTATAGTATCCTGCTAAGCCCACAAAGGACCTGATATCTGAAACGTCCTTTGGGGTAGGCCATTCCATGATAGACCTGATCTTGTCAGGGTCTACTGCTACTCCTTCTTCAAATATGACATGGCCCAAGTAATGTATTTTCTTCTGAAAAATATCGCACTTGCTAAATTTGGCGTAGAGTGGATGTTCTCTTAGCACTTGAAGTACAAGCCTATGATGTTCCTCATGTTCCTCTCTATTTTTGGAGTAAATTAATATATCGTCAATAAAAACCAATACAAATTTGTCAAGGAATTTGCTGAGCACATTGTTCATCAAGCACATAAAAGTGGCAGGGGCATTGGTTAATCCAAATGGTACTACCACAAACTCATAGTGACCATATCTCGTCCTGAAGGTAGTTTTGTGGATGTCTTCACCCTTGATTTGGACTTGATGGTATCCATATCTTAATTCAATCTTGGAGAAGATAGAAGCACCTCCCAATTGATTGAACAGGTCATCGATCCTAGGTAAGGGGTACTTGTTCTTTATGGTTACCTTATTGAGTTGTCTATAATCTACGCAGAGTCGGAGGGTACCGTCTTTCTTTTTCAGAAACAGGACTGGCGCTCCCCATGGAGACACGCTGGGCCGTATATAGCCTTTGTCCATCATTTATTTCAGTTGTAATTTAAGCTCAACTAGCTCAGGTGTGCTCATCCTGTAGGGTGTCCTAGACACTGGTACAGCTCCTGGTGCAAGTTATATCGAGAAGTCAATATCCCTTCTCAAAGGTAGACCCAGTACCTCTTCCAGAAATACATCTCTATATTCTCTTAGTATGGGATGGTCTTCGAGGCTTGGTTTGTCACTTTCAATTGATTCCAACACCTGTATCGCATATAGTGGACACCCCTTTATGCAATATTTTCTCATTTGAAGAGATGATATTTGTCTCACCGAGATAGGTTTTTGGATCCCTTGAAGGGTTATCCTTCTTCCTCCTTCACGTACACATTCTAAGGTTTTATGGTAACAATCCAGTCTGGCTTTATATGTGGTTAGTCAGTACATACCAATCAACAGGTCATACGACCCTAGGGGTAATATATTAAGGGTTGCTTGGGTGGGGAATTCACCCATAGTAAATTGGCAGGCTGGTATTACCTTCGCTACCTTTCGTTTGGTGCCAGTGGCTAACTATACCAACCATGGCTTGGCGTGTTTATGTGGCTATAATTTACACTTATCAACAGCCTTAGGGGCTATATAACTAAAATTTGAACCAGGGTCGATTAGAATAGACACTATATGGTTGGTGATCATACCTTCTATCGCCACCACTGAAGCTTGGTGGTCAGCTTGTCTATTATCCAAGGCTGCATAAATTTGAGGCACGCTCCTGGCCACATCATTGACGGTGGTAGCTTCTTGAATGTTGTAAATTCTCTGACTGTTCTGTTGTCAGTGCAGGTAGTCCCTCAGTAAATGTTCTTCTCCACAACCCCAACATTTCAAGGGTTCTCTCTTTGGGTTATCAATCTTTCCTGGGGCAAATCCATAAGGTTTATTTCCACCCTGGGAGGGGAAATTCTGTTGCTATACACTTTGGGCTGGGAAGCTCATCCTTGAGTTCTTTTTATAGTTTTTAAATCTTGGGGATTTAAACCCCTTTTTTCTGGAATTCTGAACTATTCTTCTGCTTCCAGCCTTCGCGAGGTTCTGTCTGATGCCCAAGTTGTTCATAACAATATCTTGCCTTTCGGATAGTGTCTTCTAGGGTCTTTGGCTCATCAAACTCAATCTTATTATGATAGTCCTTAGGTAGTCCACTAATGAATCATTGCACCTTTTCCTTTTTCTGCTTTTATATAAGGTACATACCTCAACAACTCGAGGAATCTGCTGACATATTCCTCTATGGTGAGTTGCCCCAGCTTGAGTTCATAGAATTCTTTAGTCTTTTCATCGAAATATTTTTCCAACAGATACTTCTTCTTGAAGTATTTCTCAAACCGTTCCCAAGATAGGTCCTCTTCGTGAATCTCTTTTACATTCTTAAGGTCTTCCCACTAAATGGAAGCCTTTCCATTCAAGTTAAAAGTGGCTACTCGGGGCTTCGAGTTTTCTGAGAAATCATCGACTCTAAAATACTTCTTTAGTACAAGCAGTCAGGCCTCCGCTTCCTCCCCCTTATTTATTTCATGTCGAAAGAGAGTGGTTCGGCCTTCTGGAATTCTTCGAGATTATGCCTTTTGGAATGCTTTCGCTTCTTTCATTTTCTTCGGGAATAAGAACTAGTTCTGTTACTAGAAGATCCCTCTGAGTTGCCAGTTTCCTTTCTAGAGGAATCATCCAACGCTTGTCCCTTATCTCTGGGTTGGACCTTTCTTGAGGTGTCTTCCCAGTGTGGCCACTTAAAAGACCACGTTTATGTATCTCAGGCAGACTTCGAATTTTCTTTGTTTGTCGTCGATCCACGTGACTGGTGTCCAGTTCATGCTACAATTGTCTTTGTATGTTGTATAAACTCTGCAGTAAGACTGCATTAATCTCCGTTTGTTTCTCTTGCTCTTTCATCAACCTCTCATTGTCAGCCTTGAAACTTTGTAGTTCAACCATGAGGCTCCTCAAAGTCTCGGCTAGATCTGGAGGGGTCTCTACCACCCTCCTCTCGTTAGACTCTTCGTCTCTATTGTGGGAGCCATCCCCCACTTCCTGGTGATTCACCATTCTATGCGTCTGTAGTTCCCTGCGGTTGATTGTCTGCTTGTGTGCAGGGAAAAAAAAACACTTGTTGTTAGTCAATATTCATATTCATTCATAACCAACACATAATTCACATCTTTCAAATGCATACACACAATAGGAATTTTCATTCTTAACTTTGACTTTTGATAAAGGGAGTTAATATAGAGGGTTACTCCTTTTTAAGAGTGCTTCAAATGAAGTTTCTGCGCAACCCATTCATGAGCCCAAGCAAGCCAAGTGTTGTAACCATGCTCTGATACCAATTTGTCACAATCCCACTCCAGTTACTAAGAATTTTTGGTCTTCCTCAAGGGATAGAATCCCCGAATTAAATGTGGGGGCCTAGCATAAGCTAGATCTTCCCTTATCCACCTCCATGTGGTCGTTGGCTATGACCAAAGGCCAAGCCAAGAGGCACCTTTCACGTTTCGCAGCTCAGCGATGTAAGAGAGTCAAATTTCTCGACTCCTCATACCCCGAAAACCTGAAATGGGCTTTCATTTCTAGTTCACCCTCGGTCGTTTGCGGTTGATGTAACCTCTGACTAGGATGCAAGTCTCGACACGCCTATCTCTTTTGGGTTTTGCGACTTCGTGATTCCCGTCGCAAGTGTTCCTTACCTTTTGGAATGTCGAAGCCCGAAACGTGATATAGGTCAACGGGGTGTTGTATCCTTTCTGGTGATTAGAACACGCCACCTGTCACCTCCACATGACCCCTATTCTGGGATGTGCCACTTGCCATCCCTGTGGCCCCTACATCTGGGATGTTCCACCCATCCGCCTGAGCCTTCGAATTTCGGGACTCCAGAGGACAATGAATTGTCATCCCCTTCCCTTTAAAAACCCCAAATTCCAAAATCTTATTATGCTCATCCTCCAAGTGCATCAAGGTTTCAAATATCAAGACTTCACGATGTGCGAAGATGAGGGGTCTCGCACTTGGGTTTCCCGGAAGCCAAAACTCCAAAGCCCATTTACACTAAGTCCATTTGGGGTTTCACATGTAGGGATTTCACGATGTGCAAAGACGAGGGGTCTCGCACTTGGGTTTCCCAGGAGCTGAAACCCCAAAGATTATTTGCACTAAGTCCATTTGGGGTTTCGCATGTCGGGATTTAGCGATGTTCAAAGACGAGGGGTCACGTACTTAGGTTACCCGAGAGCCGAAACTCCAAAGATTATTTGCACTAAGCCCAATCGAGGTTTCACATCTCGAGATTTCACGATGTGCGAAGACGAGGGGGCCTCGCACTTGGGTTTCCCAGGAGCTGAAACTCCGAAACCCATTTACACTAAGTCCATTCGGGGTTTCACATGTCAGGATTTTGCGATGTGCAAAGATGAGGGGTCTCGCACTTGGGTTTCCCAGGTTCTGAAACTCCGAAGAATATTTACTTTGTGACAGGGGCAAGGTAAAATTCGTGGGTTTACTACAATGGTAGTCTTTTTCTAGGGACTCACTCCGACTCTGGAATGCGAGGGGACTTTCTCGAAAAAGGTGCCTTTGGGAGGATAAACCAGGGCATAGCACGAGTCAAGTTAGATGGTTCAATCCTCAGGGGAACGGACTCGTATCCTGAACTTATACATTCTATACATTAACCAATTTGTAGTTATATCAGTATAAGCATGCATCCATTATTTCAAATTGAAACACAAGGAAAACACTTCTATACAGAAACTATTTACGGGCGCATAAAAATGAGCATGCGATTGTGACATTCAATTCCAAATGCAAGACATAACACTTATCAGAAATTTTGGACGTGATGCAAATGCTGAGAGGGGTGCTCGTTTCCACCCAACCATAGGCTCAGTGATTCCAGCTAGATTTACCACTAGCTACCCTCAAGCTAGAACACGATGCTTTGAGACTCAATCTCCTACTTCCAGCTCAACACAAGTCAAGGATGAAGGTTACTCCCTTTCTCTTCTATTCATGGCTCTCTGTATTTTCGGAGTTCCTCCGGTTCTCCTTCCATGAACCCTGTGGCATGCACTCTCTTTCCTGTCCCCCCTTCCACACTTCTTTCCTTGCCCTTTTTCTATGAGGTTGCATGTGGCACAAATTTCTGTATCCATGGTCAGGTCTGAGAGCTTCTATGAATGGGTGGTTCACCCCCATCCCCTCATTTACTCTTGAGGAGCCTCCCCACCTACCACCCTGGTGGGTAATTCATTCTGGGGTCAGAGAGTGAGCTTTGGTTTTCGAGCATGTACAAACCAGTATGGTTTTGGTTCAGTGGAAGTTAACGTAGCCATTCCCAGCCCCTTCCACCACCTCTCATTAGTCATCGTGGTCTCTTTCGACACATCCCCCTCCCAGAAATCATGCAACACATATTCATCATATAATTTACATTCATCAACCTTTTATACAAAGGTTTGTCAAATCAAACATTCACATGTTTGAGTTTTCCATAGTTCTTGGCCAATATAGTTATTTTTACAGACTGGGGGCATAGGGTGTTACACCATACCAGTGGGCAACTAGGCTGGAGAAAACAAGAATTTTAGGTCCGCTGGACCTACCACATTTTGGCAGAGGCGAATACACAAAAAAATGCGTCAAACAGTTGTTAACAGTCACACATGGAGGGGACATATGGCTGGACAAACCTGTCCCCATAATTGTTGAGCTTATTGCGCAAATAATAGGGTTACCAATTTGAGGTATGGATACCGCGTTGTTTCTAGATGAAAAAACCAAGGAGAAAGGGCTAGCGTGAGAGAAGAAGAAGAAGTATGGAACCACCAGGGGAACAAGAGGCATCATCATCAAACAAATCAATAATGCAGCCACACAACTGGGCACGAAAATCCTAACATGCAAGTTGCTAAAGAACTGCCACAGGGAGGAAGTCTCGGCTGGAGTTGTTGCAGTTGCATCCCAGTGCGTGGAAGGCACCTCAATGAGTTGGGCACCATACTTATTGAATTTTTTCCTAGAGGACTACAAGGATGTGCAGGACCTAGGCACAGAGTTTCACTACTCATGGTTGATCACACTAATAGCCTTCATGGGATGGCGAGAACCAAGGTATGTAGTTTTTTGTACCAGAACAAAGTTTGATGGAGCGAGGTATTTTTTACTTAGAGCCAGGCCAGACTCGAGGAACAAGAATATGAACATATCCATATTTGAGGGGTACCTCCATAACCTATAGGAATCCATCTCCAAGATGTGGATAATTACACCAGAAACTGTCGCATGATATGCAGACATCGCCAAATTCCAGGTGACATGAAAAACAATGTGGATACAGACAAAGAATGATCCAGAGAAACAGTGGCTCCAATGCACTACTGCATCATAGAGGGTGATATTGACATGGTCATCGGTGAATGGCCTGAGGAATGGAGGATTCCATCCATTATCCAGGAAGTGTCGTAAAGAACAACAGAGGAAGAGGTAGAGCAGGGAGAAACGCAACCTCCAGAAATCCAAGTGCCCAAGAAACCAAGAACGGGCCAAGGAAAGACATCACAGGTAGACGAAGGACCAAAGAAAATGGGAACCCAGAAGGGGGAGAAGCAGAATACACAGCCGGCCAAAGAGAAGTAGAAGCAGGCTGAGGTCACGCAAGAGACCGCAACAAGTCCCAATTCCCAAGAAACAGGGGGAAGCAAGAGACCAGCCACGCAGACCAGAGGATCACACAAGAAAATAAAGGCACAAAGAACACCTCCCGAATATACGATTACAGATGATGACATGGAGATGATAGACCGAATTGTCTAGGATTTCCTATCTGAGGACTTTGACCATGCAACACATCACAGGGACAAAATTCAAAAAGAGTTGGCATAAATGGGGCAGTTCCTTAAGAAATTTGAGGAAGTATAGATAGCAAGCAGCAGCAGGGGCATAGAACCATCATCACCACAGAATGAAAAATGAGTGGAGGTAGAGGAATGAGATCCATTCCACTCATTACCGCATGCAAATGCAACATTCTACATCACACCTAGTATGTTGCGCATGGACGAAATCGTGGGGAAGACACCCTTGAAGGATTTAAACCACATCCAATTGGTCTTGATGTGGATTCCATCCAGGGCACTACACAAGTTGCAGGTTAGCATCGACCACGAGGTACAGTCTCATGCATACAAAGACTTAGTCGAATTACAACGAGCAATAGAGAAGCGAGAGGCACTGGAAAAATTCTATGAGAAGGCCAAGTCTGAAACTCAGGAGGAAAGAGAATGCAGAAACAAACTGGAACGAAGAGTAGGAGGAATTTTTGAGAAGCTTCCAAACACCGCGTAGGGTAATGAACTTGCAGTAGCGAAAAATATTGATCAGATTTCGTAGAAAATCAAGCAATACCATAAGTAGATCTAGAATCTCTGGGAGCAGCTCATACCAACCATGCCACCAGCAGTGAAGGAGCAAAGGAAGCAGGAAGCAACAACGCAGCTGCAAGAGATAGAGCAGTAGGTCAACACAACATCTGACTTGTTCGATAAAGCAGCGCAGCTTTGGACCAGTTTGGAGGAGGATCAACAGGTCCAATGGTGGGACAAGGAAGAAGAAAGGATCAACACAATGATCCTAGAACTCAAGCAGAGGCAGAATAAAATACCAATCCCAGAACATGTCAAAGGGACGTAGGACATGAAGAGATTGTAGGAAGAGCTAATCTCTGCACAAACCCATAATTAAGAGCGTCAGGCTGAAATGGAACCACTGCAAGAGAAGGTAGCAGAAGTCCTAGCACAGGCAAAGGAAGCTAAGACACAGATAGCACATATCCAGGCAGAATGTGCAAGATTGATCAATGATAAAATTGTATTCCAGGTAGTGGACACAATCAAGGAGAAGACTGCGCAGGTGCTGACACAAGCAACATAGCTCAAGGAGAAGTTCCATATGATCACCAAGGAGATCGAGGAAGATCAGAAGGATTAGGTGGCTCAGGATGATCCACATGTCAGTTTTGGGGGCCTGTTGGAAGTGGACCAAAGTAGAAATAAGGATGATTGTGGGGAAATAAAGCATGCAAAAGGAAAGAGACAGCTGGAAGGAAGCACAGCATGCACTCATGCAAGAAAGCGTGCACAAGGAAATCGACAGCTAGAAGGAAGAACAACATGCGAACGAAAGGATTACCTAACGACGATAGGGTTAGGGTTTTGGTAATGTATTTTAATGGTTGAAGAGCCAAATATGTATAAATACCGATATTGAGGTATTATCAAGGGTTTGTCGTTCGTTGTTCGTTGGTTGTAGTAGTTGTTGAGGTTGTTCACAGATTTTGTAGTAGTTGTTGTTCCGATAGGTAATATTTTGTTGTATGAGCTCCTTTGTAAGCTTTAGAGCTAGAGAAGAGGAAAAAAGGTAGATATCAAGGATTAGATCGCAGGTTGAGGAGACTGGTGCGATATAGTTTGCCTCATATAGATCTTACCCATCTGAGGAGAATTGTAAGTGTGCGACACTGGAGATGCAGAACTACCATAATAAAAGAGCCAAGAGCCAAATCTTTGTGGACATAGCCTAGGAGGGGTTGAACCCTGGTAATATCCATGTAATGTGATGAATTCATGCATATATTTATCCTGTTTTCAGTAGTTCGTTGTTGTACTTAATGAATGAATGCATTATTATATTGCTTGTTTAAATGTTGTTGTGATATTGAGGGACTACACTAGTAGAGTTACTTCATAGTCGTGAATAACAGTAGGTTGTAATCACCAGTTATAATAAATGGTTTAGAATATAGATCTCATATCTCACGCTTAATCCTAGGCTGTAAACACACGAGTCTTACAACCACCCATAAAAGCTATCTCGGGTGAGACTGCACAGTGCATTCTGTGCGTTGTGTTTCCTTCTAGTTTACCAGGAGGGCCGATAGTTTTAGAGGCTTTGTTGGAAACCTGAAAGACATGAACCTTGGTTCAATAAGAAGCTCATATTAGAATAGAGGAGAGTAACCAACACCAACAACAACCTGTCAAACTCCACCACCCCTCAAATCAACTTCACAGGCCAAAATATTTGCACCACATAATGAGTTTCTAAAATTCTCTACAAAGATAACGACATCTACACATAGGACCAAGCCAAGAAGATCAGATCTATCAAAACCCCAAAGATAAATCTTTGTAAAAATGTCATAAATCCTAAAATACCAAGCTCATGGTACATGAAACAACCCATGCATTCCCTCCATTAACCTATAAAAAGGGGTATCTTTCCCATGCATCTCAAGAACTATGACCACTGAAGCACCAACCTCAACAAGGCCAAATCCTCTTTCCGAGATAACCCAACAACCTTGTCATGGTACTCCTCAATACACCCATCAACTACAACCTTCTAGAATCAATCACTAATTCCCCCACAAATCTCAATGCAATCTCCCAAACATCATTTTTTAAGTTTGAGTTAAATTTCTCAGTCATGGCATTCCACCATTCATTCTTCTCATAGTCCTTCTCAAAACTAGAAGGATTTCTTATCATCTCGCTATTGATATTATGGTAGCTGTAGGAGGTATTTACCTCCACGTGTAAACTTGATGAGAATAGAATATTTCGGGAAGCAAGAAGAAACCCTAATGAGTTGGCTAATAACCATAGAAGACATGTCGTCTAAAAAAGATAACTTGTATTAGGTTATTAGCCTCAAAGAGAAGAATTCGGCCATAAGAAATAATATATAATGAACAGACAGATACCCAGAATGAGAAGTCGGCCCAGGAAGTTAGCCAAAATTACTATAAATACATGAGGCCAGTCTTCATTCTCGCAGGGCAGTCTCAGAATTGCAGAGCAGCACTTGTGTGCACTTAAGTGCCCAATTTTGTGCGTAGGTTTGGAGGAGAGCTTCCATTCTAGCTGTTGTAGCTAGTAGATCACGTTTGGCTTGGACTATCTCTTGTTTAGGGTTTGGACTATCTGATCAGCTCTTATTGGTGCGCTATCTTTAGGGAAAGGTGTGCTACCCTTTGTTTGGCTATCTAGCCTAGGTTTTTCTTCCGGAGTGATTCTCTGTCAAGGTTAAGGTGCTCGAAGGGTGGCTCCGGCCTATGGTTGGGTGATAATAGTGATATTGTCAATGGTAAAACGAGCACATCCATTATATTCTAATAGGTTATGGGCCCACACCTCCTTCATTCATTCTAACCACTGGAAGGAAACATAGCCATAAGGATATTAAGCTCGTCGAAGAATTGTCGCTAGGGTTTCTAGCAGGAGCATTTACCAAAGCATTTCCACTTGGGTTACTAGCAGGTGTAGTTGCAGAAACCCTAATCCTCTCGTTGAGGCACCTTAAGTGAAGGGATTGACCTAATTACTGGATAGATCAGAGCGCCCTAGCCTAGCGCATATCCTGGTACTCTTAGCAAGACAAGACGTCAAGTTTAAGTTTTTGGTCAAATATAGGGTTGACCAAGTCAAAGAAGCCATGACTTACTCTATGATAGATTCTAACTTCAGAGCATGGAAGACAAGGATTGGCTGTCTTCTTAATTAACTATGATTATAATGACTTAATAATCATAGATTCCACTATGATTATTAACTATGATAATAATGGAATAGATTCTACTTCAGAGCGTGGAAGACAAGGGTTGACCTCATCCTTGCCAAGAATAAATTGTTGGATATCGTGAAAGGAAAGATCATGGAACCAGATTTTGAAGAAGGAAAAGAGAAGGAACCGCAGAACGTTCAGTTATGGAGAAGTTCAAAGACGGTGACATCAATTCCATGAGTATCATAGTGGAATCTATAAAATACCACTTGATACCCTACATCTCCCATATTGACTAATCGAAGAAGATGTACGATGCCCTAACAAACCTCTTCTCAGTCAGAAACATTGGACAAATAATGAGTCTAAAGAATGAGCTCCATGACATGAAGATGAATGATGATGATAGCATA
>JZKD02S1614729.1:577943-607295 GCA_000966675.3 Picea glauca | reverse complement strand
TGTATGATAATGTAAAGAATGTAACTATTACTTATCATATAAAGAAAAAGAGGTTTTTACCCTGTATGGGTTTCCTCAGGAAATATCTGTCTTTGTGTTTCTCATATGTGTGACTAATGCTGAATATGCCATTGTTTATTCCCCTGCATTATTGTGATCATAATTTAGTGTCTCAGCGAAGAGTTTAAAAGAAGCATAATTGTTTAAGCACGGTAACAACTGATTCACCCCCCCCCCCTCTCAGTTGTCCAACATATTAACCCAAGAAGGGGTTGTCCCTCATTCTATGGGAAGAAGGGGTTGAAGGCCCAGAGGGATTGATCTAGGGTAAAAGATAAAATCCTATGTATAGACCTTCTAAATGCTTCACCCAGGGATCACCCAAGAAAGCAATGAAACGCTTATCTTTGAGTAAAGGGGGACCCACAATGAAATATGATTTAAAATGCTTAAAAGGTTAGTTGAAGGATAGGAGGTCTCATCACGAGCCGACCTATCATGTCCATGAATATATAGTGGTATGACCTTCCGATCGTCTGGTCACTAAACTAGGGTAATGGATCTCAGTTCCATGGCTGAGAGAAAGGGGGTCTCATCACAAGCCAACATTCTCATTTACACTAGGTGTTTGTGGGTGACATTGCCATTATTTGGACACCAAGCCAGGGTAGTGGCCTTCAACCTTTCCTTAAAATTATGAAAGAACAAAATAATTGAAATTAATGGGCTTGGAAAAAGTGCATTACGAATGAAGGTACCACACACCCTCTACAAAGGGACCCATGAATGAGACACTACGACCCCTTGTATGTCATGAGCCATATGCCCATTGAGTCTTGATCCCAACCACTTCATCTAATTTACATGGATTAGAGAGGGATCTATTGGAAACTCTACTTGACCTAGGGAAAAATATACCCAATAGGACACCTCGTCAACCCTCCCATATTCAAGCTTGACAAGTCGCATAGTGTCCTTGAAAAATTAATTGTTTGATATAGTGATCTTTGATGCACATTCTTAGGTGTCTCATTTATTGATTAGATTCACTTATCATGATGTTATGACTTGAGATCCTAGGAGGGCGTGTTCATTTGTCTTTGCAGGACCTAGTTGGTGGACAATTTTGGGAGAACAAGCCTAGCTTGGGCTTCCATGGGGCTGCAAGCCCATAGGTTGGATGCCAAGGGTCCAGATGTCGGATCATAGAGACAAAGTATTGGAGACCTAGAAAATGATGTGTAATACTTATCCCATCCCTCACATGCTAAACGATTTTCCTAGGAGGGGAAAAACATCTTCTTTTTTAGCTTGACGTCATGTTTGGGGGCTTAGGGCATGGTGCTGAGGTGATAGGCATTCATACTTGGAATTTTTGAGGTGTTTGAGGCTTTGACCATGAAGGAATACATTTGGGTGCTTGACACATGGCTTTGGGAGGCCTTACTACCCTCTTACATCACTAATGACCTTCTCCTAGTGCCAAAACGTCCCCTAAAAGGGTGACGTCCATGTAAATTAGGGTTTTATTTGTGCAAAAGTGAAGTTTTAAAGGAATTGTTTAATATTATTTTGTAAAAGGGGAAATATTAGGGTTGTTGACCCCTAATATTGTTTTTTCCCTAATATTATGTGGACAAATTATGTTAGCAACATTTTGTATAAATAGGGATCCTAAGATCTCATTTTGAATCATAAGATTCCTCTCCCATTGTGAGAGAAGGTTTGAAATTTTCGCTACCTTTGGAAAATTTGTCTCTCTTAGCTTTTTTTTATGGTTATCTCTTCATGTTATGGTTGATGGAAGTGATGAACTAGCCTTGGAAGTCTTCTCACTTGCTATTGTGGTGGATTATCTTAGCATTTTTCCTTGAATTGGTATGGTTTTTACTTTCATGCTATCATTTGTTTCAATTCAAGGTTATTGTGCTAGGCAATAGGTGGGAAGTATAAGGGAATACACCCCCACCATAGTCTTCATCATTTTATGATTCTTTTTATTGGTTAAATAAGGGTTTTCTAAGAGAAGTGTAAGGACATACACCCTCTTAGCTTAAATCCTAGCTAGAGAAACTTGCTCGGGTTCATGGTTGGTTTTAAGGTTTCAATAATTTATTCATGATACTTTGGAAGGTTGATGGGGAATTGAAAAGGCCAAAATGCATGACCAAAAATTCATAATTTCCTTCATGAGTTCTAAAAGCATTCTTCGGAATATCTGCCTCTTTCATACGGATCTCGTGATAGCCTGAGCGAACGTCTAATTTGGTGAGGACACATGCACCTTGGAGTTCATCCAATAGATCATCAATGATACGAATGGGAAACTTATCTTTGATGGTGAGTTTATTTAGGGCATGAAAATCAGGGCACATGCGCCAAGTACCTTCTTTATTTAAGACCATCACCACTGGGGAAGAATATGGGTTGGTACTAGGGTGAATTACCTCCACCTCCAGTAATTACTGTACCAACTTTTCTATTTCATTTTTATAAAAAAATGGATATCTGTAGGGATGTACATTGGGGGGTTGACTGCCCAGAAGGAGAGGGATGCTATGATCATGCTCACCCCTGGAGTGAGGTAAGGTTGTGGGAATATCAAATACCTTGGGGTACTTGTCCAATATGAGTTGCAGGTTGGGAGGAACTACCTGAGAGAAGGGACGATTTTAGGGGCTAAATTTCACTCATGGACTAATTTTCCATGGTTTTTCCAAAAAAGAGATTCGCTATTTTAAAAATGATTCGCCCAAATTCTATAGGATAAAATTATTTTACCTTAAAAATTGCCAAAATTTTATAAAAACTATATAAAATACTTAGAAATTTGAATATTTTTACAAAAATATCGCCAAACATTTATAGTTGACATATGAAGGATTAGTAAGATTCGCCAAGGTTTCTACATTTTAAAATAAATTTCCATCCTTAAAATCATCCCTGCCTGAGAGGCATGTTCAGTGACCTATATGACATTAAATTGAGTAATCACACCATGGTTTCCTTCTTCAACAGTTTTCCATCCTGTGAGAGATGATAATATCAAGAGAGCCCGCTTAGACACCGAAGAGGGTATAGGAGTGAGTGTCTTGGGTGAAGCTCATATATAACTCTTGATAGTCCATTGTGATTGGCCCTAGAGTACGAAGCCACTCCCTACCTAATACAATATCACAACCACCCATGGAAATAGATACCATGTGGGTTTTCAGAGTATAATCACCCATTTCGAGTTTGACATTCTCACAACGGCCCCCACTCTTCATATTACCACCATTAGAGATTAGGATCTGAAAATTAGAAACAAGGAAACCAAAGCAATGGATCTCATCAACAAGCCTGCGATGAATAAAATTATGGGTGCTACCACTATCAATCAACACCACCACCGACCGATGTTTGATGTAGCCCTTGAGTTTCAATGTCTATAGGGCCAAAATACCTGAGAGTGCATGAAGCAATATGATGGGTTCCTCTAGTTCCACATGGGTTACAACAGGAGCTTCGACATGATCACTTGGTGGAGCCTCATGTGAGTTAGGATCCTCATCAGATGGGATTTCATCAGAAGGAGATGAAGCAGATGAAACAATCTAGAAGAACTTTTGTTCTTGACATTTATGCCTTGATGAATACTTTTCATCACAATAGTATCAAATTCCTTTCTTGCGACGTTCTGCCATTTTAGTTGGAGATCATTTTTGGACCTTCAATTTTTGTGTCAGAGCTGGGTGATCCCTGACACAAGGATGGTTGAGAATTGGAGCCCTCAAGGGTGGGGCCTGAAGGATGGTATCTTCTTCCTTTGCTAATTAACATGCCTGCAACCAGGTAGTAGGATGATGCATGCTCACATGAGCCTAGATGGATTCATTTAAGCCGCTGATAAAACCTTCAAGGTAAAATGCATTAGATAAGCCATTAGTCTGAATATCCAATTGTTCAAATGTCATGATGAAATATTTGATTGATCCAGTTTGGCCCAACTTGGTGAGTCTACCCAAAAAATGTGATTCCCTATCAAAACGGGCACAAACTACTTTAGTGAACAGGTTCTAAGTGGGATTTCCTGGATAACATTTCTTATGCCACTACCACCACTTCCATATTTCTTGATCTAGGTACAAAAAACCTACATAGAATTTGGTCTAATCATCCCAAATATTATGGAGGGAGAAGTACTGTTCCATTTAAGAGACCCACCCTGCAGGGTTGGATCCATCAAATTTGTGCATGTCAACTTTGGGCACCTTATTCCAAGAGTGTGGAGAACCCCAAGGGCAGTGGGAGGAATGAGTATGTTCATTATGGAAATGTTGAGGGTCCTCTGCATTGGTCTCTACCTACTTGTATTTCATGAATGACGACATGGCATCTCAGAGGGTTGCTTGGATTTCTGCAAGGAGGGAGTCCTTGATTGTTGTTTGTATGGTATTGTGGATGGAGTCCATTCATGATTATAAGTTGGATAACCTAGTATCGTTGTCTTCTTGGGTCTGAGCTTGGGTGGTTGGCATGGTAGAAATTTATGTAGTAAATGAGGTGTCGAGATGGAAATCGAGACCACAAAAAGTGAGATGTACTAGGGTGACCAGGACAAAGAGGAGGAGTCCAAGGGGACATGTGTCAAATAAGGGTGTATCAGAAAGGGGTGGGACTGTGGAGAAAAAAAAAGGCTTAAAAGTGAAGGGTACCACTACGATCATAATGAAGAGAGGAATGAAATGGAATAGGTTACAAATAAGGGTGCTAACAGGTTTTTTAAACTCTCATGGATTTATAATCCAAGCTGAATGACACTACAGTGACGCAATTGCCAAATTATTAATAGGAAGAAATGTGTAGGAATTTCGCAACCAAAATGTAAGAGACACAATTGCACGACAATAGATTTTGTCGGTTCTATTTAATTTTCCATCCCAAGGGTTAGGGTCTTCAAGGGTTCTATAGACAATGGCTTTCCTTGTGCTATAACTCTCTAATATATGTATGGGGTCCAATAGTATTACTCATACCAATATCTCAAGGAACCAAATAAGGAGGCTAGATCATACCCTTAGCCGTACTACCTGACTACCCTGGTGCTAGAGAGTATATTCCCAAGTTTTTTTCTCAGTGACACTATAGCATTTAGGTGATCGATTTGTTTATCTATGGAGGGCTTCAGAATGCCCAGGTCGATCTGTATATAGATGTTGTTTTATGCGCTACCACTCGAAGGGGTACCAACATGGGTTACAAGGGTGGCCAACATATGTGTGCTTAAGTACAACTTGTATTTCCTACGTGTATGGATCCCCGACCATGGGTTTATGCGCGTAATGATATATCTATGTATATTAAATAAGTTGGAATATGTATCTACCCTTAAAACATATTACCCCACGAGTCATGCCCTGGAAAGAGATTTGATGCCACTTGCAATATTTCATATATAATATAATATGCAAAACAAAAATATTGAGCAAGCAATAGCAGAACAACAATGATATATCCATAGCAATATCAGAATAATATCAGAATAACACAAGAAAGAGCACCTTTATTAATGATATCAATGTTCACTTGCCTCTTTGAGGGGGTGACCTCCAACATAGCATATCTCTATTACAATAATATCCAAGAAAAAAATATCCAATTCCTCCTACTCTTATTTATACTAATTCTATCTTCTAAGGAAACTTCTAGAGGAATATATTTCTAGAAGCGGAAGCTTCTATTAGGTCTTCTTACATTAACTTATTCTCCTTTATTTATTAGGCCTTATTAACTAATGTCGGTCTTTATTACATAGAAAACATATCCTACTAAATAGTGACCCATGGAGAGGGGTTAGGATCGGATCCTAACAAGGGATAGCCACCAACAACATAGTCAAAGCCTATGCACTATTACAGGGGATCCAATTGGTGAAATAATGAAAAATATCCAGCTTCAGTATAGTTGGGGACTCTAGGAAGGAGCCTTGGTCTCATGGGGGCTGAAGGATTGGAGAAGATAGTCAACCCCCCATGACCTAATGCATAGGAAATTAGGAATAATATTAAGTCACCACGTGGTGTGTTGGTTGATGAGTGGGAGTAGTAAATGGGAGGCTTGCAAGTGTCTAGTCATGAAAGTTTGGATAAGACATAGGTGTTTTTGGAGCGGTCGAAGAATAAATTTAGCACGTTGGTGGTGGTTTAGTTTGGGTGATGCAAAGAGAAGTTAGATCAATCTCAGGGGAAATGCAATGGATCTCAAGTCATTAGGACCTGTTACAGATATTGGGAATGCACAACAAGTACATTGAAAGCATGTAATATCAAGAGCAGTCGTCAGCATGAGCACAAATTTGAAAATGGTGTGCGGACAAATTTGTCAGCTCTAGGTAATTCAGGTACTTCCCATTTCAATTAATCATTGTAGCAACGCCTGCTCATCCTTTATTAGAATTATGAGTATTCTGGGAGGTATTGTGGTTAAAGTCATCTTGAGAGCCATATTGGAAGTTTGTTGGGAGAGTATTTTCATCACATTGCCTTGGGATTCTTTCGGTTCTTCGGTGTTTTCTTTGGGAGGTTTCCCAATTTCCATAGTGGAAACTTCAAGAGGCCATTGAGAAGCCATTCAATGTTCATAATTTAAGTCGTATAGTCACTCAAAGATGTTTTCTTGGTTGTATTGGTCTTATTTAGTTACCAGTTTCTTTTTCTCAGAGCCTGAGATTCTCCCAAACCTAATTTTAATTGGGCATTAGTATTCTTCAATGCAAAGAAAAAACATGGAAGTTAGGGATGTTGTTCAACATCCAGAGGGAGACTTGGATGTGGCAGAGTTTGAGGATCATCAGTGTATATTCATTCGAATCTGTGCCCTTTGTTCGATAGTCACTGATGTTTTAGAAACATTTCCTTAGCACAAAATTTTAATAGGCCAACTCTAGGATGAAGTATATGCCTTGAGGAGCCAAAACGAGGACCTGCAATTTTGGTTGGTAGAGAGAGAGGAGATCAGCGGGAAGACTTCTTTAGTTGGCAGTGTGAGGGTTGTCTTAGTAGTCTCAGTGGCTCCAATTCCAAATCTCAATGAACCTGTGGTGGCATTGAAGGATTGGGACCAACAGGGAAAGAGACTCATTTAGCTTGGCAATGGTAGTTAGATTTTAAATAATGTAATTTATATCTATGTTTTGTCTTAATATAGGTATTAGCGGTATTTATTACCATATCTATACTTTCTATTGTAGTATTAGTGTCAAGATATGGATAGATATTAGGGGAAGGAAAGTCTTTTTTTGGGTGGAAGGCATAGTTCAACCGGTTTTGGGGAATTTTTGTGAAACTCTGAAACTGTTCTCATGTACTCAGTGGTCTTGAACACACCTTTTTAATGCGAATAATTCCCCAGTTTTAAAAAAAAAAAACAATAGGTCAACTATTCTCTACATACCCCAACACTCATTAGTAAAAAAATCAACCAAGCCCAATCTAGTCAATCTTAACAAGAAATCCTAGTTTATCAAACAACTAGACATCTCAAGTTAGGTTTACTTTGTCAAAACATCAAGAGCATTCCCCCTTAAAAACAACAGGATATCAATGCAATGCAATAATCTGTAAGGAAAACATTAAATCCTTCAAACCATAATCAACAAACTAACTGTCTCAACAAAATTGAATTGGTATAAAATGAGGCCTAATGGAAGGAACGACTAAGAGCACTGATACAATAACATATTTATCCTCTTTTTAGAAATATCAAAGTTTGTTGTCTCCTTGTGGTTTTCTTGACTTTCATCCCTCAAGGAGCCCCTTTTCCTCGAGTATTTTCTCCCTTTCCTGATTTGAGGCCTAAGACCTCCCAAATTTCCTCATTCTTGTGTGGAAGGGATTTCAGAGTCCTGAAACAATCTTGAGTGGCATGAGAATAGAGGAATTCATATGAAAGTTACAGAAGGTGTCGACAATAGATCACGTATATATTTTTGTACCATTGTTTCATTCTAATTAAAATCGAGATCTCTCTCATTTCCCTCCCCCAAAATCTATATTAATGTTCAATTATTGATCTCTTTCAGTGTTTTGGTAACGTTCTAACTTGTTTGATAATTAGTTAAGGTAGTTATTTCATTCTTATCATTTGTTTATTCTAATAAATTTGAGAAAGGTACTTTTTTCCTTGTGTGTGAGTCCAAAGGCATGGATAGGAGAAAAGGCAGGTGGTACAAGATCAAATCAAATGATTTGTCTCCAACCAAGCATCAAAACTAGGTAGGTCCTTCATAACTAATTTTTGGTTACATTAAGTTATTGTAGACATAACTTAGGGATTAGATTTCATTGTTTTATGATTCGATCTAATAATCGTCGATCCTAGCTATAATATTAGTTTAATTTGCAACAACAATCCTCCAAGGGTTTGAATCTTAGTCATGATACTTCTAGCCAAGTAGCTACAAGAAATATTTAAACAATCGAAGTAAATAGTAAGAAAGGGAAAATATCCACATTAGTCGATTATACCAAGTCAATCCCTCATTGTCGTGAAATGCAACCAATAGACCCATGGTATACATACTTCAAACAACTTCACACACACACACACACACAACAACAACAATAACAAAAAAACTCTCCTATAGGAAAACAATGTCAAGGAAATTCCAAATCAAATAAAATGTCTTTGGAAGATGGATCCACCCTTTGTTGATACCACTATTGATCAATCACATTGTTGGGCACTTGATCCAAACATTTTAATGCATATCTCAATCAATTGGAAAAAATAGGAATCAAAGTTCCAAGTATGCCAATGATATACCTTCTTGATCAATCAATTGCTAACATAACTTCACCAGTTAATCAACTATTTTGTAGAATTAATGCTCTGTTTGATATTCTATAATAATTTCACTCAGAATTTCATCCTTCACTATTACATGATGAATGTTAAAGTTTAAGCTATTATTAGGTTTCTTTTCAATTTACTAGATAACCATAGCATAGATAGGATCACTGAGAGAAACACAATCACAAGAGACACAACATTTATCCTGGGAAACCCTCATGGGGAAGAAAACCCAACAAAACTTCCTTAATATAGATATCCAATACAATGCCAAGACAATAAACCAAAAATTAGAGAATATCCTCTCCAAGCAATGTGCCTCTCTCTCTTCCTTATTCCGACAACTGGTAACTGCAGCTTCCTTCAATACTTGTGCACTATATGAGTGAGCTGAGTGAATGAACACATGAGTGGTTTGATTCCTTTATTTATACAAACTGGAAAGCATTGAAAGGAGGTGTCTCTTCACTGGCAGGGCCGACTTATCTTTCTGGGTGGTTAGAACCACTTAATTTTCCTGGGGGCCGACTTCTTAATTTGCATATTACAATTAGGGTTTGACCAATCCATAAAAGGGAATTTGGTCAATTACAATGCCCGACGTGATCAATCCACAAAATGGGATTGATCTAATGAATAATAAATAGAATACTTTATCTTTTACTTTATCCACAAAAGGGGATAAGAATATTCTTTGCAGTTACACAATATTTCAACACTCTCTCTTAACAAGAAGGATATTCTTCATCTTTTGATAGGTCACTGAATGTCATCATCAACTGAACAATATCATCAACTGGGCAATATCATCAACTGGGTAACAACATCAACTGGATAACATCATCTGGAACATCGATTGGCATATCTATAAATCATCGGAAGTTTTCTTCTCTTTTTCTTCACGCAGAAGATACTATTTCTTTCTTTCATCTTCATGTAGAAGATACTCTTTCTTATCTTCACACAGAAGATGTCGTATATTCACACATAAGATATTATATGAGTTTTTCCATTCCTTTTATGTTCACCCTTCTCTTGTAGTCATCTATCTCACCCATCCACTAGGGAGGACTACTACCATAACTTCAATCCTAGTCATCCCACATGAACTAGAGAAGCTAATATGCAAGCCTGGGTTAGACTAGACTCCCTTTCCATGATCCATGCAAGATCATGACGCAAACCTCAAGAGCCAAATAACCATTCCACATGGTCAAGGTTGTGTTCCAGGCTACTCAATCCTTGGCCAGAGGAGAGTATATGCTCGTTGCCCCTTGGAGAAACATCCACACTCCTCTCTATGAGGGTGGTCACACCTTTCTCTATGAGGGTATTCTAGCATGTCCCTAGAGTATCCAAAAATCAACACTTGGACAGAGGCCAATCTTGGAAAAATTCTCATTCCCCTTCTCTATGAAGCTCTCTTCCTTCTCTACGAAGTTCTCTTCTCTTTTCCTTCTCTATGAAGGTCTACCTGTGGGATTTCTCATTCCTTCTCTACAAAGGTCTCTTATATTTTCTACGAAGGTCTAGCTATGGGATATGGAAAAAATCTCTTGTGGTCCAAAATCTTTCCATGGTATAATACTATGCTACCCATGTGTTGGGCACCATCCATCTACTGGATAAATTTCATCTTGATCAAAATATCTGGGCACCATCCATCTTATTTCCTAACTGCACCAAATCATGATCCTCCATTTCGAACTCAGAGACATAGCTCCCTCTTGCACCAAACTAAGACCTTCTAATCATCATCCTTGAAGTTTTCTTCTGTAATATCCTGGGTGCCTTCTTGAGTTCGAACATTTATTTCTTTTCGACTTCATACTAGATCAACCTGCTCCCTCTGCATCTATAAGAATGGTACTGGAACAACCTGCAGTTACTTGCATCTCATCAACTATATCTAAGTATCCATATTTCTCTTCATCTTGAAAATTTATGTTCTGCATCTTTAGGAGCCTCCTGCTCCTATATAAATACTGGATATTGTCTAGTCTTTACTGACTGTCACAATATCATAAGTCCTTCTCATGCTGTCTAATTTCTACAAGTCAAGGCATAAGTTATTTCTTCCGAGACCTATAAAATTACTTATAGTATGCTTTCTGAGATATGTCACTTAGCCAATCAGTCAGTAACAATAAGCAGTAATCAAATAAAACTTTATCATGATTTATATCATAGTAGTACACATATTTTCTTAAGAAAAACTTGTTCAACCATGTACACATCTGAAACCCTAATCATGAATAAGACTTTTGAACTCTTTTTCACTCTACCTATGAAATTACCAATTTTTCCCTTACTATCATAGCTAAACACATACCTTTGTCACTCTCATGAGTGATCATACCTGAAATAAATATTTTATCTCTTTCTTTATTGTCTTCTTTGATAAGTCTGCATAGACACTAAAATAAAACGAGGTTAATTAACATTCTCACAAAAATCTAACTTGTGATGATAAAGTATTAAAGTATACAAGATACTAAAAATAAACATGAATACTTGTATTTTGTTTTATGTGTGGGGGGGCTCAACGGACTCCACCATTTTCTATCTTTCTTCAGATCAACTATATTCAACTTAAAGTACATATTTCTCAATTTCTACTAAAGATTTCTTTGAGGGAGGAGATTCTGATTCCTCTGCCACATGTGCTTGATGCTTTATTTTCCCTTTTCCTTGAGGATAGTCATAAGAAAATTGTCCCAACTTTTGACAATTGTAGCATCTAATCTTTGAAACATATTTCTTCTTATCTGGAACTCTTACGAATTTAGCTTCTAGTTGTTCTTTGAATTGTGATATTCTGGAGAAATATTCCTGAATTGTTTCTCCTTACTGCATCCTTGTATTCTTGAATTGAGTTCTTAGATTCATCTTCCGATTGATGTTCCTTACTTCATATAATTGGGTTAGGGCATCAAACATTTCTTTTGGAGTCTTCTTTGAGGCCACTTAAGGAATCAAGTGATCTTTGAAAGAATATGCAATGATTCTTTTGGCCCTAACTGTGTATTTTTGGTGTTTTGCTTTAGCTGCAGCATCGATGGGTTCTGGTACATTCTCTTTAATGAATATTGCTAGGAAATTCTCTTCAAGAATGAGTGCAATCCTATACTTCCAGACATAGAATTTTTCCACACCTTCTAGCTTGTCAACAAGCTTAGTGCTTGCAGACATCTTTTACTTGGAGCTAGGAAAATGACCAAAAAATGAAAATTCTCAGAATTGAATTTTGAACTTACCAGGAGGTGCGCTTGGTTGAGGCGAGTAGCCTGGTGTGATTAGATTTAAGAAAATCTAAATTTTTCCCCTTCAAACTTGACCAACGGATTTCTGGACTGGTATTTCTGGTTTTCTGGTACTTCTAGTTTTCTGGTACTTCTGGTTTCTTGGTACATCTGTTTTTCTGGTACTGGTGAAAACTGGGGTTTCACTTTATGGGAGTTCTATCCACTAAAAATGTGCGTTGAAGGTGCCAATGAGTTCCTTAATCTAGGGCGCACTTTTCTAGATGATCTTCGGGTTGAAATTCCTGTTTAATAAAAAGCCCTAATTTTCTTGTACAACAACAATGTCGTTTTTCTTTTTCCTGTGAAAGATGCTCTCTTCAGCTTAGCTCTAATACCATGTTAAATTTTAAGCTATTATTAGGTTTCTTTTCAATTTACAAGATAACGATAGCATAGATAGGATCACTGAGAGAAACACAATCACAATATACACAACATTTATCCTGGAAAACCCTCATGGGGAAGAAAGCCCAACAAAACTTCCTTAATATAGATAGCCAATACAATGCCAAGACAATAAACCAAACACTAGCAAATATCCTCTCCAATCAATGCACCTCTCTCTCTTCCTTCTTTAGCCAACTGGTAACTGCAACTTCCTTCAATACTTGCGCACTAGATGAGTGAGCTGAGTGAGTGAACAAATGAGTGGTTGGCTTCATTTATTTATATAAACTGGCAAGCATTGAAAGGAGGTGTCTCTTCACTGGTAGGGCCGACTTGTCTTTTTGAGTGGTTAGAACCACTTAATTTGCCTGGGGGCCGACTTCTTAATTTACATATTACAATTAGGGTTTGACCAATCCGCAAAAGGGGATTTGGTCAATTACAATTCCCGACATGATCAATCCATAAAAGGGGATTGATCTAATGAATAATAAATCAATAATAAATAGAATACTTTATCTTTTAATTTATCCACAAAAGGGGATAAGAATATTCTTTGCAGTTACACAATATTTCGACAATGAATTCCAACAAATTTGTATTACCCACCATTAATCTTACTCTAAGATTTGAGATCATAGGTTGTCATGAAATAGATGTTAAAATTTAATAGTTGACTTTATGAATTTGATTACAAAGAACAACAAAAAATGGATTGATTGAGATCATTGGTGGTTGGACAAGCACGTGAGTTTAGAATCACCATCAAAGAGGATAGCGGGCTAATGAAAACAACAAAGGAAAGCCTACTATAATGTTTGCATTCAATCGCCTAGAAGAATATTCCCTTCTTAGAGATGCATCAGATATTCATGTAGGGAGGTCAATGACATTCCATCATATTTGTGTCCAAATACCAAGGTTTTCCCTTGCCGTCAAGACTATATTATATTGATGACTGTCACCTATATCCATACATGTGTAGGATTCATCAAAGGTTTTGGGAGGAATAAGGTGCTATGATTTCACACCAAGGGGTTCATTCAAGCAATGTTGATGTAGATATAGAGTTATAGTAAGCACATGCAAACAATATAGATTTATTTCCATGTCGAAAGGAACCTGATCTTAGCAAAATAAGGCATACCATATTACCTCCTGTGGATTTGTTGCATGATCGAATATGATTTCTAGGATCTCACTAAACAATAAAATACCATTGGATAATTGTTGCATGATGACATATTTGTTTTGGATAGGATAATTGATCTCTCCCCATAGGAGAAATGAAATCCCATTTTGGAAACTCTCACTAATTGTCGACTCGATAGATCTTAGTGTATATCGATGATGGGGACTCCATTGGATCTAGGGAGGTGCTAGGTGTCATAGGTTGGCTTGGAGGAGAGTTATTATTATGCCATAGTTGATGATGATCCCTCACCTTCATCTTCCTTCTCATGGGAGATCAACACAACTATGAGGGTATCCCATTATATCATTTTCAGTTTGGATGTTGAATAGTTTCATGTTGGAAGGAAGTACATAGTTCTAACCTATTTCAATTCGATTTGTGATGTAATTTTGTCTCAATGTTATTATGTTTTATGACAATATAGTAACTACTATGTGAAAGCAACTTTCCTACCTACTACATGTACAAGATGATAATTTGCGACAACTTTACAAAGACCACAACCTAATTTTTACAAGTAACAATCACATGTTTATTTTGTTATGGAAAAATCTAAATAAAAAATGCATGTCACTACCATTTCATTGGAAATAACAAGCAACAAGTATTTCATGTGTAACATGCATGGCCACTATGCAGGGTATGAAGCTTGAGATAGATCAGAAAATCCCAAAAAATAATTGAATCTTATGCAACAATGCATTGTTGGTTTCCCTCACTTCCCTACACATTGGATTACAATGAGACTTTGAGTGTACAACTTCAAACAACCTAGAATCTTGATCAAAGTCAAGCCAAAAGTCTCACAACCCAAAGAGAATGGGACATGTGGATTGAGATAGGTGGCCAACAATTTAGCTAAAAAAATTGGTAAATATTCATTAGTCTTGACAAATTATTTCTCAAGTGATCCCACCCCCTTAAAAAACACCTTATTCAAACCATTGGTAAATATCCACTAGTATTGATGAAAATTTTCTCAACCAATGCCACCCCCTCAAAAAATGCCTTCAATGTAATATGTTACAAGTATTATTCTTTCAATGTCTATTTTTATGTGTGTACATGATTATAAAAACCCTACTTTTTCCCTCCAAAATGAATCTAGGTTGTTCATAAAAAAAAATTGTTTTCATTGGGCCCTTAATGTGCATTGTTGTGCTTCATTGGATGTGTTTCACTAGTATACATCAATATTTTTTTCTACGAACTAGGTATAAAATGTTGTGCAAATCACTACAATACAACCACCTTTCCAAAGTTAGCACAAGTATGATGATCAATTTTTGCGAGGAGCTTCCTAGAGGTTATTTTTCAACTCTATCTAGTAACTCAACCAAAAATCATATTCACAACTTAATAATGGTACATCTATGGATAACATCTAAACAAGCTTAATCTCTTACAAGACTACCCACTATCATCATCAAGGAAGAAAGTTTGATAGTATGGTTTGTGTAGTAGTCTACGAACTTGAACTACACATTAATATCTACCTATGCATCTATGAATCAACAATACCACTTTCCATTGCAATTATGAAAGAAATAAGTGGGGATTATGCTGAACCATCATGTCATGGTTTACGCTCCAAGAGTTAGTACCAGGGAGTCTTTATACACCATCATATGTATATGTACATATATCCAACTATGTATATCTACACATACACTGACATCATTAAGATATGTGCAGAYGCTACATGGTGCTTATCCCTTACCATTCTAGATTATCAAGTATAATGACTTCCTAGAACTTGCCTCTTTGTAGTTTCATTATYCCTATMCATTYGAAGTTTACAAATTAATAGTGASGTCATGACTTGCTAGCAAGGGTTGTTTTGTAGACCGGTTYTACAAAGTATTTTTTCATACCATARATATCAATGTCAAKCRATAAAATATGTATTACAAAAACTCACTCAAACCATATTGAATTTATTGTATTGGGAGGATTATTTAGAGATGTCTACCATAATGTGGAGGTTGGACCATCAAAGAATATTCAAAAATAAAGTCATTGATTTAGTAAATAAAACTTACCACATCTGCACTAGTGTTGAAAAATGCAACCTTTTCGTCTTTTTCACTACATTATGTTGGTGGTACCTAATCCGATGCCCCCTAGTATTTATTCCAACCTTATTTAATTTAATTTAGATATTAATGTCCACTAGAGGTCAAATTTTTCCCATGTCATTTCAAGGAATACATGTAAAGAGAACAAGGGGAAGACAAAAGCACATCCCAAGAGAAAAAAAAACCTAAAAGACGGTAAAAGAAGAAAATAAATGGGAAGCACCATCACAACAAGATGGAGAATGTTTGGAAACCTAATCTACTTAGGATTATGGTATTAGTCACTTGTGTAGGAATGTGAAAGGTAAAGTGATAGTGTAACGCTCATTGGGAGTCCAAGAGACCTTGGAATACGAATCCAAAAGGTCAAGACTATGTATTTATACATGTATCATATTGATGAATCAAATGCACTACACACTTGTTTTTAGTCTCATGTGTCTAACAATGGTATTAGAATGAGGAGCGTTGATAGTTTAGAGACATTGCATACGTGCAATAGATGCTCTCAGAACAGCACAACTGGAAGACTGGAGATATAAAATATTGGAAAGACGTGTCGCACGAAAATTAGGGTTTTGGATGAGGAAAAGAAGGCACTGGAGAGTTACTATAGATTAGCATAGTGTTTGCATGTATTAGGGTTTATGAGTTATATGTTTTAAGAGGAAATTTTCTAAGGAAAATAATGGAACCTCCACAACAACATCATTACAAAAATGGATGGTAATGCAACGATAGATACCAACCAATGATAAAATAATTTCAACTAGCGATAGAGACCAACGATGTGTGGATATAGAAACGTATGAGAAAAGAGAGGCGTTGTGAGGAGGCATGAAATATTGAAATGTATAATTGCAGTAGTAATGAATGTAACGCAAGATGGAGAAGAGAATCATTCAAAGTGTTAGAGTTCAGATGATGTGCACCCAAGAAAAATTGGCATGCAGACTGGCAAGAAGAGTTGAGATGCATTTCCTATACTTGAATATGGAGCTATCTCATTGAGTTGTGGTTGCGCAAATTGTTGATATGAATCAACATCATCATCATCTTCTTCAAAAAGTTGGTTGTTCTAAAAAAGAACTAGTTTAAAATTTTGTCGAAGATTCTTTCGCTCAAGTGCATCATGAAGAAGCTGAGTTTGAGTTTGCAGTAGTGTTTCCTTGGCTTGTGAAACTTGTAAGCAAGTTACAACAGACTATAGCGTGGTTTTGTCAATGATGACTGCATTATCCACAAAAGAGAGTATTAGAGTGTTCAATAACTCTAACAGTTCCTCAACTCGAGTTGTATATTAGACCTCACAAGGTTTCTTGGAACTCCACCCAATTTTTTTGTTGGAAGAGACCAACGTCAACACCATAGTGAATCATCCAACAATTTCATTGTTGCCACCCTCAATGGTTGTTATCTCTGGTTCTACCTCATCAATAGTGAATAAATGGCTAGAATGGACTTGAAATCCTCCTTGACAACCAGAGGAGGAAGAGGACAAATCTACTCTGCTAGATAAGTCTACAAAGTTCAAAAGGATATTGAAGATTCTCTTGAAGTCACTCATATTTAATGGTAGAAGATGGCACTAGTTTGTCTCTGGAATCTCTATTGCAGACAACTCATCGAGAACCATCACTCCAAATTGTATAACTCATTGTCCAACCCTAAATCCTTATTTAAGTGCACATTGAGATTAACCTTGGAAGGGTCGATCTTGTGGAAACTCTTTACACTATGAAAGCGCATTCTATGACCTCATCCTTGACTAGGAAACTCTCTCTCATTATCCATGACCAGATTCTAAAATCAAACACTGTTGGTTATTTCACAAATTCAAAAAGACAATTATAGGGAGGTGTATCAATTTGTCTACATTGAACGCCACTTCATAAGAAGAAATCATAGATGCATGTGCACAAAGATTGTAACTGATTCACTTTGCACAAATCCCAGAGAAAAACCATTGTTTAAAAGTCACAAAGTGTTCTACCATTCCTGGAACAATTGGTCAAACGAAAAAATGGCAGCGTCGATTTATTCAGTAGGATGTGAAGAATGGAGGAGAGTGTAGGTGTTGAGTCATATGCCAAAGTGGTTTTTCTGCAAGCTCCAACAAAGAAGAAGTCACATTGAGCTTTTGAATACATCAAAGAAAGTGTGGTTGGAATTCCGCATTCAGCTAAGAGATATGGTAAACCATCATGAGGTATGATGTCAAGGAGCTAAACCCTAATCAAGGTTCATTCATCTCATTGTCTTCATGGTCCCAAATTTGAGATTGTCACACATTCTTAATCAATGCAAACATTGTGAATTCGCGGAGTCACATAGAAGAATAATGTTGGATAAAACAACTAGCGTAATGGATTTCTCGTCAATGGTAACAGAGAAAATAGTGGCATGAGTAGTCTTATTGTCAAAGGAATTCATAATCCCAATTGTTGTTTTAGAAGCGAGTGAATGTCCTCATCAGATCCATTAACCGAAGAAGAGAGCCCTAACACCAAGGCATTGTAAGGCATGTGAAAATCCATCTAGGGTTGCCTTTGGATGATGTTGATTCTAAAGAATGTGAGGGAAGGGAATGGATGGAAAACTTATGTTTATCCAACAAAGTGCATTATTGATTGAATAAAATGTTACTAAAAATACCAAAGTAACATAAACCAAACTCCTCTTTTTGAATGGGGACCATGAGTATGTTGTGTTTAATCCATATAGTGGCAATGATGATGATGTCGATTCAAATAAAAAATCAGTGCAACAAAAACTAAGTGAGCCAACTCCATATTCAAGTACAAATGAAGATCAACTTCCTTTTTCCAAGCTAGTCATCAGACCTTGGGAAGAAATCAGAAATAACAAGCACAAAACCAATGTAGAATATGAAAAGGATGTCACCTTTCAAAATCCAGATTACACCAAACTGATCTAGTTTCAGAGTGTTGGATTGCTACAATATGGTTCACATTCACTTGCTCCAATTCAAGAGAATATTTTGAAATGGAAACATTTTTAGCGAGTTAGCCACATGAAAGATAAGTAAGCATTATAGAAAGCAGAATTGATAAGGATTATTTTTGGCAAGAAATGAGAGCGGATATATAATAAACAAATGTACAGAGATATCTCAGATATCCAATGATATAACATAAATGTATCAGATATGAAACCATAAACACAGAGATACAATAATACACAATTTCTATTAATGTGTGAAATTTACATAACTGTAAAAATACAGAGTGGAAGACTCGCTAGAATGGTGGCATCTTATCTCTAAGAAGAGATGTGACGGCTTCTCACTTTTGCAAGAAGATGATTCTTACAATGAGGCTCAAAATTCATTTTTAACATAAGTAAAACCTAAAACCCTAACCCCAAAAGATTAAAATCCAAAAGGTTTGCAGGCCCCCGATGGGGGTAGTTGATACGTCAACTTCTCGGGGGCGTAACTTTTGCATGCGATCTCCGCTTGGGGCACTTGATACACCATTGGAAAGGTATAACTGAGAAGAATGATTTTCGAATGGAACAGGTTAGTTCCTACATCAATCACATGGGACTCAAATCTCCAAAACACGTCATTTAGGACCTCAAAACGACCCCAAATTTTTGGAACCCGAAAAACTGCCAAAAAATTGCCAAGATGGAGAACTGCTTTTCGAGCCCGTGGAATAGGTAGGTGGCCACCGATATTCACCTGGATAAATCCTCCCTCCTTAGGAAGAAATGGTATACATTGCATTGAGTTACTGGGGGAAAGGGGGAAGCGTTTGCTGAATCTGAATCTTGGTGAGCTAGTTTCCTTGCTGGAGACGTCACACTTCTTGGTTTGTGGAAGGTTGTCAAGAACCTATTGTTGGTGGGATTGAATCTGTTCAACCGATTGGGATATATGAGATGTTTGTGTGTAGAATGAATCTTTGCACTTTGTTGTAGTCTTTTCAACTTGCTTCTGTTGAAATGACGTTGCTTGGGTCAAGGCTGTAGTGGTTGCAATATCCTTTTGTTCACCTTTTGAACATATTATGAAGAAGCTAAATTTTATAGTATGAGATACTACCTTGCAGTGTTGTTTAGGTGGGACAGTAGTTGGAATTATGTCTAGTGTTTTGTAGAGATGACCCCTCAGAGTAACAATGACACTACAGAGTCAAGACTCATAAATAGCATGGCGCTTCCAAATATATGGCTAGCCCAAGAGAACAACATAGACATCCAGTAGGGCAACATCACATAATACCTCATCCTTGAAGGGTTAGATGCTATATGACAATTGACACTACTGCATGACACGAAGATCTCGTCCCTCGCAAAGCCACCCGATGTTGTATGGTTACAGGTGTGGTGTTTTCGACAACCCCAATTGTTTGACGACCTCTATTGAGATGAGGTTCTTTTGGATTCTGCTATCAACAATAAATACAATGAGGTACCCTTCACCCACATCTGTGAATGAAAAAGTCACCCCCCCTCTTTAGGATCTTTTGGTTCTTCTAGTTGAATTGTTGCGGTCATGACAATAGCAGTGGGGTCTGCGTCGATGATCTGTCTTTTGCGAGTATTTTCATAATCATATTCTGAATTAGGGTTCGACTCCTTGTCTTTGATCTCGACCACCAATGATTGTTTTGAGAGACATTCATCGGTGTTGTGCAAGGGGCTTTTGATTAAATCACACCATTTTCTAGTGTCCTTCTTCGTCTTCCCATGAACCTTCTTTTCTCGTGGATTAGATTGGTTTTAAGGAAACTATTTGTTAGGGTCATCTCTCTCATACTTTGGTTTTTGCGAATTTGCAAATCCGAATTCTCATTTGTTATAGTGCCTAAATTTCTTCTCTATTTTAACATCATATTGATATGAAGCACCGAGTGATGAGATATCCAGAAAATCCATTTCAGTTTGGATGTATCTATGTAGAGCCCCGCGGTATTTCAGAACCAAATTTTGCTTGTAGTATTTGATACCCAACTTGGTGCGTAAGGTATGGAATGTATTAGTGAACTCTGACACTGCTTGGACCCTCTCTTTTCGTAGTGTGGTCCATCTCATGTACTGGTCTTCATAGTTTCCAACAGGATAATAGTGTTACTTGACTGCGTCCACAAAAAAATACCAAGTGGGATCGACCGCATATATTCTAGACTCCTCTGTGGAAATTTTCTTCCAGTAAGTTTCCCACCAATGTTTGACATGGGGGAGAGCCTTAAGGAGTGCGAAGGTGATATTTTCCTTTTCATAAAAATGGTGAACAGAGAAATAACCTTCTAGCAGATTTAACCATTTTTCTAGGTCATCCGTATCTATCTGACCTTCAAATATGAGAATATCAAAATTAACCTGTACCTTGAAAGAAGAGGTGCCTCTAAAGTGGCCACTTGATGAAGACATGCATGTTGTTATCAACAGGCATTGAAGGATGTGGGAAAAATTCTCCATCATTTCGTCCCTCTGTCGCCTGAGAGCTTGCTCAAGCAACGGATTAATAGAATATTTTGCTCCATCGTTTTTCTTTTCTTCTACCATGGATGGTTTCTTGGGCGTGCGAGAGTGATTATACTCAAGAGAGACAAGCTCGAGACCCAATATTCTATACTCGGACCTCGTAGGGGACATGCACTGAAAAGTAATCAAGAGAAGCCTGCTATGATACCACTGATCCGGATTATTTTCGGCACGAAATGAGAGTGGAGATATAATAAATAAATGTATATAGGTATCTCGGATATCCAATGATATAACAGAAATGTATCATAGATGAAACCATAAACACAAAGATATAGTAATACACAATTTCTATTAATGTGTGAAATGTACAGAACTGTAAAAATACATAGTGAAAGAATTGCTAGAATGGTGGCAACTTATCTCTAAGAGGAGATGTGACAGCTACTCACATTCGCAAGAATATGATTCTTACAATGAGGCTCCAAAGAACTTTTTAACATAAGTAAATCCAAAAATCCTAACCCTGGAAGATGAAAATCCAAAAGGTTTGCGGGCCCCCGATGGGCGTAGTTGATACGTCAACTTCTCGAGGGTGTAAATTTTTCATACAATCTCTATTTGGGGCGCTTGATACATCATTGGAAAGGTCTAACCAAGAAAACAATTTTTGAATGGCCCAATTTAGAGCCTTATCCAATCACCTAGACCCCAAATCCCCAAAAAACATCATTTAGGGCCTCAAAATGGTCCTGGAAGTTTGGAACCCGAAAACCCGGCAAGAGGGAAAATTGTTTTTCGAGTCTGTGGAATAGGTGGGTGGCCATCGATATCCACTTGGATCAAGAATCATCATTCAGACAATTGTTTTAACAATAAGAAATATGCAAGAGTAAAGAACCACTATGGGTGGATCACTTCTTGGCGATGATCATCAATAGTCAAGAATATATATCATTCATACCGATGAATCCATTCTCGAGTATTGACACATCTTGTAGTGAAAGTATTTTTTTCTTGTCACCTTGTCCTTGACAGGGGGAACAACCTCATTGATTTAAATTCAGGATTCAAGTTTCAAAGTCCCATCAATCGAGCAGTAACAAGGAAGCATGATAAGTGAGCATGATCGATTTTTGTTTTTCCTTAAACCACCACTTAGTAGAAGAATTTCAACTTATGTTAGACAACGGTTAGTGTTTTTCCTTAAACCTCCACTTAGTATAAGACTTACATTTTCTTCTACAAAAAAATTTAGGGTCATCTTTAAACCAACATTCGAGAGCACTTCCAATTGGCATAAGACATCAACTTCTAGCTTCTAGCTAACTTAGGAAATGTTTTGGAAACCTTTGAGCCCTAGAGCCAGGTTCCAAATTTTGTGGTCATCAGTAAACCAACAGATTTGTTTGTGGTCTTCCTTAAACCATCACTACCATTTAGTAGAAGACATCATCTTTTGTTATCCATTCGGTTTATGGTCATCCCAAAACCACCAGATTCAGAGAGCACATTCAGCCATTGGCAGCTATCCACTTCCAAATTTCAGTAGTACACTTATTGGGGATCATATGGTCACCAGAAGATGTTTACCCAAATGATGTAAAAATAATTAATATTGAAGTTGTTAACACTCCAAGAGTCACCCTATACTGTAGATCAGGTGAGATTGGTAACATACAAACAATTCAAATTAAAAACTTGAAAGATAAACTTTAAATTCATATGGATCAGACCATAAGGTCAATCAAATTCATCTACCATACACATTGCCAACTATATCCTTCAAAAAAAGTGGCCCTAGTAACTTCAGATCAAAAAATAGTCTATATGAAAGTATGGAAAGACAGAAAATTGTGAAGGAATGAATCAAAAATACATCAGGATATCGTTGGTATTTAATACACAGTAAAGAGATCACTTCATTGATAGAAGTTGACCCATAAACGCAACAATGAATCCTTCATTTGATCATTTCATGAGAACAAAGCAATAAAAGAATCAATCATTCATTTACTACTATTAAATCATTGACAAGAGTATGGAAAATAAAAGACATTGATCTTTATTAATAGGGAATCACAAGTCTGAAAAAGATACAGAGAAAGAAAAATACACAGTGATAACCACTCTGAGTTCCTTTGGGTCGAAAGACCCCCCTCTTAGCTCATTCCAACCCTTCTCTTCTCTTGTACCATGAAATATATAGAACTATAGGTCCTTTATATATCACCATTTCTAACTCCAACTCCTTTCCCAAATTAGAAACAGTTACAAACAGAAAAGGACATGTTTTAACTGATTTCCTTCTTTTTAGAAGGCGAAATTATGAAAAATAGTATTCAAAACGCCACCTGTAATTTTCAAACTGTAACATATGTGTAAAATGTGAGAATGGTTTTTGTATATAAGCTCGTTCTAAAGAAAAACTTCTCTCGGTTTCTTGAAATTCATTTCCATCTTGCCAGAATATGTGTCGCAAAAACATGTCTCAAACATGAAAACTGAAAAATAGGGCTCAAAGATTCCTTTGAATCTCGTAATCCATTACACTTGTGCGAAAAACAAAAAATTCTAATGTTATTGGGTCCGTTATTGACAATAACCTCCTTTTATTTTTGAAAATTCATCCTGGTTCACCTAGAAATCGTCTGGGAAGTCAACTGGTCAAAATTACCAGTTCGCAGCGTCGGTGCTGCGAAATTTCCTGTAGCAGCCTATTTTATTTTTTTAAATCTTCAATACCTTAAGACTTATGTCAGGAGTCCAGACATGCTGCAAAAATCCATTATCTTTATATATAATCATTTAAGGCTGAATTTGAAAGGATGCAAAAGATGAAAGTTTCAACAGTCCTAGAACAGAGTGTTTGTAGTACATTTCGCAGCACCAATATGAAAACCAACCAAAACCCATTTCTCAACCCTCAAACATGATGAACACTCTCATGGAGTACCAGGTGGATATATTATTTATGTTGACATATTTTAATTAGCACAGGGGTGTCTACAAGCTGTCCAGCCTCCAACTCTCTCATTCATCTAGTTCCTGGCGAAGTTCACGGTGCCTATCACTAGTTCGTAGTGCCTAATTCAAACAATATTTGCATGCTTCAAGGAGACTGTTAGGATATCCAAAGACCTGATCCCTGAACATTGTTAAAAATAGGCTCTAAAAACAATGAAATCCATTAGCATGACAAAAAGGTAATGATGGCAATGAATGAATAGAGCACATGAGTACGTTGCGAACTCTCCTAGTCAATTGGTAGCACATGCAAGTGTCTTTAACTTGACATTTAAATAGATGGATGATGAAAAAGAGAACCTTTTATACAAATGAGAGGTGACATTTCATGGTAATGATGTAAAAAACCAAAGGTATGACTCAAGGGGCTTCTTACAATCTTATGTGTTAACATTTGGCTCCACAGGGGATGGCATGCTCCATGTGAGCTGCCAAGAACATGCAGTTCCTCTTGCCTTATCCATTGGGATGTGGAGTCATATATGCAACCAACCTCTGAAACACTGCCAAAATCCGCCACTTATTTAAGAAAAATGACTGATAAACCTGCTGCAAACTGAAGGAAAGAAAATGCTCGAGAAGTGAGCTTATTTCCTATACTACCCTACCTCTAACCAGATCTCCAATTTGATCAGGTAAAGGCAGACTTCCAAAACAACCATTAAATTAATTTTAAGACTGAAATCATCTCGTCTCTGCTACTGATTAATACATAATAACAAGAACATAAGAACATCGATATAGACTCTTTCAGAAATCCATACTCACCCACGAATGTTGGTGAATTAATGAAATCTGAAACCTTTAGAGAATCTAAAAATATGACTTCAATAGAGCTACAACTAGCTACTCAAATCCATAATCTGAAATGTACTGATTTAGAAAAGACAACTGCTCATGCATACATTCTCCTTTGCTTGAAAATAGATAACCTTCTTGTCCTTTTAAGATCTACTATTGATCATTAGGAGAGACAATTTCTTCTTCAGAATAATGATCATAAGATAATTGTACAACATGATTTAAAACATACTGATAATGATAAGCTAAGAACATGTAATTATCTATACAATCATTTGTTACTGTATTCTCAAAATGTTTAGGAAACTGATTATAAACATAATGCTCATCTCGATCCATATAAAAATCTGAATACTTAGAAGAAATTGTCAAATGATGTCCCAAATCAGATCCATACTTACATTCTTGTTGCTCCAAATATGAAATATTCTCACAATCTTGTTGTTCATGTGCGTGCATATTTTCAAATTATGCTTGATCTCGAATCCTCTTGCAAGCCCAGATAATCTCCTTGACTTCTTCAACATTCTCAAACAAATGTCTTAAAGATGAATATTTCCTTTCGCTCAAGAGAAGGACAAGATCTAGATGTTGAGCCATTACATATTACACTATGGTAGCAGTCTCGGAAGATTGTATTTCCAATGGAATGCTATGATAAACACTATAAAACCTCATGTTGAAGATTGCCAAATATTCTTCTTCCCCTCTCCTCAAAGGATTAAAATCAGCCAAGTATTGATCAAGGGACTTGTTCTCACCCCAACACTATAAAAAGGCATTGCATATCGTGATCCAAGAACCAATAGAATCGACTCCCAAACCTTTAAACCACACAACATCATCTCCAAACAAAGATTTGGAGAACAACCTCATTGTAACATCTTCATGTACTATCTCAAACTAATAAATAAATCTCTCAAAGGCTCCCAAATTCCTCTCGGCAGTAAGATGATCCTTTCCAGAAAACCGGGGAAGATACTTGAAGAAGTCAAGAGGGTAAGGATGAAGATAATATGGCAGCCTTAAATGTTTAAACATTTTGTCTTTGATTCTAGTTTGGACAATAATGGGATGAAAATGAGATTTAACAAACTAAAGGAAAGGCTCAACAGTAATAGAAGAAGGTAATAATACCTGTGAAGGAGATAAATCAGTTTCATCATCCTCGCAGTTACAAGGCTGATTAGATTCAGGAAGGACTTGAATACATACATCATCTTTCTGAATGGGATGAGGTGAGAAGACAGGATCAACATCTACAACACAAGTAGTATGCATATCTTCTTCTTCCAAGTATGGATATATAAAAGAAGAAATATGATCATCTGAATAGACAAAACATAAGATAATCCTCTTTATACGTAAAGAAAAAGAGAGAAATGAACTGATAAAGAAAAAAAAGAGATCATGGAGAAGAGTCATGAACTGATACCTGTTTTTTTCCTTCTGTATGGTCGTCTTTCGGTCAGCAGGATCCTTCCTCCAGTGGAGTCTTTGAATATGGAGTCACTAGGTAGATGACTATAGTCAATTTATGTGTCCCTCTCTTGTCTATCATCAAGAGTCGGCTCTATGTCGTTCTCCCAGGGAAGCTTGCTTCACTCTTTGTTCCCCGGAAACGGCACCAAAAATGTTAACACTCAAAGAGTCACCCTAGACTGTAGATCAGGTGAGCTTGGTAACATACAAAGAATTCAAATTAAAAACTTGAAAGATAAACTTTAAAGTTATATGGATCAGACCACAGAGACAATCATATTCATCTACTGTACACATTCCCAACTATATCCTTCAACAAAAGTGGCCCTAGTAACTTCATATCATAAAATAGGCTATATGAAAGTATGGAAAGACAAAAAACTGTGAAGGAATGAATCAGAAATACATTAGGATATCGTTGGTATTCAATACACCCTAAAGAGATCACCGCCTTGATAGAACTTGACCCATAAATGCAACAATGAATCCTTCATTTGATCATTTCATGAGCACAAATAAATAAAATAATAAATCATTCATTGACTACTATAAAATCATTGAAAAGTGTATGGAAAATAAAAGAGACTGATCTTTATTAATAGGGAATCACAAGTCTGAAAAAGATACAGAGAAAGAAAAATACACAGTGATAACCACTTTGAGTTCCTTTGGGTCAAAAGACCCCCCTCTTAGATCATTCCAACTCTTATCTACTCTTGTACCATGAAATATATAGCACTATAGGTCCTTTCAATCTCACCATTTCGAACCCGAACCCCTTTCCCAAAATAGAAACAATTACAAACAGAAAATGACATGTTTTAACTGATTTCTTTCTTTTTAGAAGGTGAAATTATGAAAAATAGGCTTCAAAATGCCACTTGTAAGTCTCAAACTGTAATAGCTGTGTAAAATATGAGAAATTTTTTTGTATATAAGCTCATTCTAAAGAAAAACCTCTCTCAGTTTCTTGAAATTCATTTCCAGCTTGCCGAAATACGTGTCGCAAAAACATGTCTCAAACAAGAAATCATAAAAACTGAAAAATATGGTTGAAATATTCCTTCTCCAAATCTATTACACATGTGTGAAAAATGAAAAAAAATAAAAATTATTGGGTTTGTTCTTGAAAATAACCTCCTTTTAATTTTTAAAATTCATCCTGCTTCACTCGGAAATCGTCCTGGAAGTCAACTGGTCAAAATTACCAGTTCGCAGCGCCGGCGCTGCGAAATTTCCTGTAGTGGCCTATTTTATTGTTTTAAAGCTTCAATACCTCAAAACTTATGTCAGGAGTCCAGACATGTTGAAAAAATCCATTATCTTGATATATAATCGTTTAAGGCTAAATTTGAAAGGATGCAAAAGATGAAAGTTTCAGCAGTCCTAGAACAGAGTGTTTGCAACACATTTCAAAACGTCAATATGAAAACCAACCAAAACCCATTTCTCAACCCTCAAACATGATGAACACTCTCAGGGAGTACCAGGTCAATCTAGGCTTGATGTTGACATCTTAGAATTATCACAGGGGTGTCTGCAAGTTGTCCAACCTCCAACTCTCTGCTTCAGCCAGTTCGCAGTGCCTGTCACCAGTTCGTAGTGCCTGATTCAAACAAGATTTGCATGCTTTGAGGAGACTGTTATGATGTCCAAAGACCTAATCCATGAAAATTGTTAAAAATAGGCTCTGAAAACAATGAAATCCCTTAGCATGAAAAAAATTTAATGATGGCAATGAATGAATAGAGCACATGAGTACGTTGCAAACTCTCCTAGTGAATTGATAGCACATAGAATTGTCTTTAACTTGACATTTAAACAAATGGATGATGACAAAGAGAACCTTTTATACAATTGAGAGGTCACATGTCACAGTAATGATGTAAAAAACCAAAGGTATGACTCATGGGGCTTCTTACAATCGACTCATGGGGCTTCTTACAATCTTATGTGTTAACAGAAGGAGTATTTGAAAATAATAACAATGACGTTTTGACCAATAAGGTTTTTGTTATTGAGGGCCATTTGGTTACCAAATAATATTTACCAAATGATGTGAATAGAAAGGGTAATTGAAAATAATAATGATTCTGTTGAAGACAACTCAAAAATTTGTTCCCAAAGTTTATAAGTTACAATAATTTCTAAAAACTAGCATACCCCCGAAGCAGGGGAAAGAAAACGTCGAAGTTAAGTGAATTGAAGTATCGAACAAAAGAGCATTTGATTTTTGCAAAGTGTTTTCTATATTTTTTGTTAATTTAAAAAGAAAAATAAATAAATTAAAAAATTTAAGTTTAATGTTAAATAATTAAGATTATGCTACATAGCGAGAAAACATCTAATCTTAAAATAAAATAAATAGCATATCAATAAATCTATCTCTCACACTATTATTCAATTAAAATTATCAAAAATCCTACAAAAGATCTTTGATATTATACTATATATTTATTTATTTTGATTAATTAAAAATACATATCCCTCACACTATTATTCAATTAAAATTATCAAAAATCCTAAAAAAATCTTTGATATTATACTATATATTTATATATTTTGACTAATAAAAAATGCATATCCCATAAGCATATTTTTCGGTGTTGAGTATTATTCTTTTCACCTAAATTTATTATATATTTTGACTAATAAAAAATACATATCCCATAAGCATATTTTTCGGTGTTGAGTATTATTCTTTTCACATAAATTCCTTTTTAAACCATTATTTATAAAAGGAATATAAAAAAAATGATATATGTATATAATTATATTTAATTATAATTAT
>JZKD02S1614729.1:549062-565238 GCA_000966675.3 Picea glauca | reverse complement strand
GAGGATGTTGAAACTCCCCTTGTGTCTGAGTCACCTGAAATCACTGACATAACCCCTCCCTCATACCCTCCCGAAGTAGAACCCGTCATTTCCCTCAATGCTCTCACTGGCTTCTATGCTCCCCAAACCCTCAAGTTAATTGGTTACATCAAGCATCGGAAGGTCATCATTCTGGTTGATAGTGGAAGCACCCATAATATTATTCATCACCGCATTGCCCAAGAAACTCATTGCTACATCCATGTTGTTAACAATTTCCAAATCATGATTGCCAATGGTGGTTCCATGAAATGTGGAGGGTGCTGTGAAAATGTGCGTCTCCAAATCGGTGACTACCACCTAAAATCCCATATGTTTGCTATCGACATGGGGGGTTGTGACATTGTGTTGGGTTCAGACTAGCTAAGAACTTCTGGTCCCATTCTCATGGATTTTAAGGCATTAACCATGCAATTCGACCAAGAACACCACCAATATAAATTCCAAGGCATCACTGTTGGTTCACCTGAGGTCATTAGTTCCCATCGCATGGAAAATATTTTCAAAAAAGGTCATTCTGGTTTCATTGCCCAACTCCATGCCATACAAGAAACAGAGACACCCCTGGTGCCGCATGACCTCCAAGCTCTCCTTTCTAAACATAAAATGGTATTTTCCACTCCCCAAGGACTCCCTCCTTCCCACGATGTTCATGATCATTCCATTCCCCTTGTCCCCGGAAGCCTTCCTCCCAATATCCGTCCATATCACCACCCCTTTTCATAAAAAAATGAAATTGATAAAATGGTCCAGGAACTCCTTAATGCAGGTGGTATCCACCCTAGTACAAGCCCTTACTCTTCTCCTGTAGTCATGGTCCTGAAGAAATAAGGTTCTTGGAGAATGTGTCCTGACTTCCGTGCCCTCAACAAACTGACCATTAAAGACAAATTTCCCATTCCTGTCATTGATGACCTCCTGGATGAATTGAGTGGCGCCCAATTCTTTACTAAACTTGATATTTTCTTGGGTTATCACCGGATACATATGAAAGAGACAAATATTCCCAAGACAACCTTTCACACTCATGAGGGCCACTATGAGTTTTTGGTCATGCCCTTTGTCTTGTGTAATGCCCCCTCCACCTTCCAAAGCCTCATAAATCATGTCTTTCGTCCCTTTCTCCGTCATGTTTTCTTAGTTTTATTTGATGATATCCTCATCTATAGAAAAACCTGGACAGACCATCTTACTCATGTGGATCAAGTTGTCCATCTCCTCTCTCAGCACCAAATTTTCCTGAAACAGTCTAAATGTGCTTTTGGTACCTCAGAAGTAGAATACTTGGGTCATCTGGTTGGCAAGGATGGCGTTAGGGTGGATCCAAAAAATATTGAAGCTATGCAAGGCTGACCGCACCCAAAGACTCTCAAAAGATTGCATGGATTTATGGGCTTAACAGGGTATTATTGCAAGTTTGTTAAGAACTACGGAAAGATTGCAGCACCTCTCACTGCTCTCCTCATAAAGAACTCTTTCACTTGGACTCCAGCTGCTGCTCAAAATTTTCAAACCTTGAAGATGACCATGTGCACCTCTCTGGTTCTGGCCCTTCCTGATTTCACAAAGACCTTTGTGTTGGAATGTGATGCCTCAGGGAAAGGAATTGGCACTGTCCTTATGCAATATGGTCGACCTTTGGCCTTCACCAGCAAGCAATTGTCTGAAAGGAATCTGTGAAAACCCATTTATGAAAAGGAAATGTTGGCTATTCTGCATACCATTGATCTGTGGCGCCCTTATCTCTTGGGGAAACACTTCCAAATAAAGACCGACCATCAAAGCCTCAAGTAATTTCTGGAACAACGCATTTCCTCCCCAGATCAACAAAAATGGGTGACTAAGCTCTTTGGATATGATTATGAGATCATTTATAGGAAGGGAAAATACAATGTAGTGGCGGATGCACTGTCCTGAAAATATGAAGAAGAAGGATCCCTTTTTTCTCTTTCCTTCATTGTACCCAATTGGCCCCAAGCTGTGTGCCAGGAATGGATTCAAGATCCCAAAAGTTCGCATCTGATCCAGAAATTGTAGACCAAGGCTCCGGCTCCCCCAGGGTACTCTTGGCTCCAGTATGAGCTTCGATACAAAGGACATTTGTATTTAAGTAAACAATCAAAGCTTAAATCCACGTTACTTTCTGAGCTTCATGCTACACCCACAGTAGGGCACTCAAGGCTCACCAAAACATATGACAAGGTCAAACGTTCTTTTTTCTGGGATGGTATGAAATAGGACATCCGTAATTTTGTCACTGAATGTGAGGTGTGTCAACGCAACAAGGGAGAAACAATCAAATCTCCGGGCACACTACAACCATTTTCGATTCCACCTGTGATGTAGGAGGATCCAACTCATCAAGCGAGCTAGTGCATTCAAGCAGAGATCTACTGGATTTACAAACCCCAAAAGTTTTAAAGTGCTTTGGGAGTTGTAGCGCAAGCCTTTAATGAAACCATTTCATGGAGGCACATTGTGCATTGTATTGGACCTTGAGACTTAAGCTCTCGTCCTTTAGTAAATGAGGCATTTACTAGATTTAATGCAGGTAGATAGAATGTTTAAGTCTAGATTTGATAGTTAGAGTTCGAGAGGGAAAACGGATATAAACACCCTCATTGTTTCTTTGTAAGATAGATTGAGAGAAAGAAGAGAAGAGCATGCAGAGAGCTGTGTGAAGAACATCCATGTATAGATATTGAATTAATAGAAGGAAGCTTTGATTCAAATCCATGGTTATGTGTCTATTCTCTGTGTATTGATATTTTGTTCATGAATTTTTTCTTTCTTATGATGCATTTGCTTTGTATATGTTGTGCATATGATTTCATGTTCTTAAACTGAAGTCTGAAAGGGAGAGAGAGTGAGGTTCAATCGTTTCTCTATCTGATTCAGGAGATTCCTGCATAGAGTGCAATTGAATTCATCCGCATAGAGTGTGTTGATGAAGGCTCAGTAGTTTAACCTTTGTTCTTGCTCACCCAGGAGTGGATTTTGGTTGTTGAAGCCATGCAAGGAGTGCGCAGGCAGAGAAGGAAGTCTTAGTTATAATCTGAGCAAAGAAGTTCTAAGACTGCTGCTGCAGGAGTGCGCAGGGTCAAAGACTTCAACACTTAGAAGTGTTCGAGAACTGCTGCAAGAAGTGCGTGCAAAGAACCTTGTTGAGGTTGAAGAAGTTTAACAAAGCTCGGGAAGGATAAGCCCCTGAGTCGTTGAGGATCAGCATAGGAAAGTGTGATTTGAAATCGAGGAGAAGCTTCGCGGGTTGGCGAAGCGGTGAAGGAATCTCTTGGCGAGATCCTTTCCTTCAATTTGTGGATTATACAAGAAGGAAGGGACGATCAAAATCTTCTCGGAGGTTTTGTGAACTTTCGAGGATCATCAGATCTTGAAGAGGTGCAAGGAGGTTACGGCACGAGGGTCCGAGGAGTTTGGAGCTCAGGAGAGGCAGGTTCATTGATTCCGAGTCACGGGAGCCGTCAGATCTACATGTGGTCTCGTGTGTCGGGGACTCGGGAGTCGAAGCCCCAAAATAGCGAGATCACGAGACGCGAGGAGATCAGAGTCGTTCGTTTTGGAGGACGCGTGTCAGGAGATCCTCATCTCGCTAACTCGGAACTCATGGATTGAGAGCCCAAGGTTTGGTTGCAAAGGGGCGTGAGGACGTGAGCCGCGAGTAAAAGATAGTCGTTGGATCAGAGACACGGGAAGACCGTTGGATTCGCTCGTGGGTTCATGCATTGAGTCTCGGTACCTCGGGTATTGGAGGTTGGAGAACCAAAAACTTGGTACTACGAGGAGCGAGGTCGCAAGTAGCGAAAGCCTCCAAAGAAAGTCAGGGAGTTGACTAACACCTCGGGTCTTGGGGATCTGAGAACCTAGAATTCAACCTTTGAACTCACGAGGCGCGAGGTCGCGAGTTCCGATCCCTCGATAAGCAGGAGAAGGGAGGATCGCGTGGGAAGAGTTCTGTGGGTGCAGAAAAGTTTCGATACGGGATTTGAAGAGCGTTTCAACTCTTCAGGCCGAAGGAAGAGAATATCCTAGTGGGAGAAGGCGTGGCCTGGGGCGCCCATTTGTGTCAGGTGGTATCAGAGCTGATATCTTGTCTGTATTTTTCAAGTGAGAGGAGTAAAGAAGAGAAGGAGCACTCGGATACATAGTAGGTGATATCGGAGCGAGAAAATCTCTCTGTTTTTTTGTAGCAGAGCAGAAAATTTTTCACCATGCCGCCGAGGCGTGAAAACAATCACCCGACCCAGAGGGTAGGGGAAACTAGAGAGGAAGAGGAATACAAGCTTAGAATCTAGAAATGGAAAGACAGATACGTGATCTCAGAGTGAGATTAGAAGAGATGGAAGCGGCGCAGAGACGCACAGCTGGTCCAGGGGATCACAGTGATTCCGAAGGCGAAGTTGAAGTTGAACAACAAGAAGAAGTTGCAGCTAAGGATGCATCAAATGAGCGATTAATTAAAGCTATCGCTCGGATGAGTTCAAAGACAAAAATGGACATCCTGACTTATGAAGGGAATCTGGATGCAGAAGAGTTGCTAGATTGGATTAGAGCTCTTGACACCTACTTTGATTATGAGGATATCGAAGAGGATAAAAAGGTCAGACATGTTGTCACCAAATTGAAGGGACATGCAGCATTATGGTGGGACGAACTTCAATAAGAGAGTTGTTCCAAAGGTAAGCAAAAGATCAAAAACTGGGATCGAATGATTGCGAAGATGAAGGCAAAATTCATCCCAAGGGATTACCAAATCACACTGTTCAGGAAGATGCAGAACCTGAGACAGAAGTTGATGTCAGTAAAGGAGTTTACTGAGGAGTTCTACAAGCTCAATATCAGAGCTGGTCATCAGGAGAGCGATGATGAAAAAGTGGCCAGGTATATGAATGGCTTAAGATACGATATCCAAGACGAAATGAGTATGACAACCATCTGAACAGTAGAGGATGCGTATCAGATAGCGTTGAAAGCTGAAGAAAATCTAAGTCGTAAGATAGCACAGCGAGGCAGAGGTAAGAGCCAACCAAAGGGTAAGTCTGTTGCCCAAGATAGGTCCCAGAAATCTAAGGATGACTGGAAGAAGCCTCAAGCTAAAACAGAAAGAGGTGGAAGTTCACAGCGAGGTCAGCATGCCGAACAGTGAAGGCAGCAGACAGAACAAGGCGGAGGATACGCTGATGCTAACACATTTCCTCGTACCATAGGTAGAGGAAGAGGTAGAGGTGGAGTTATCACATGCTTCACATGTGGAAAGGATGGACACAAGGCAGTTGATTGTCCAGAACAAAAGAAAGGAGGAGGAGAAGCTCACATCGCCCAAGCACAGAGGCGAGATACTGAGGAGGAAGACACAAAAGACGGAAGGTTGCTAATGATGTGCAAAGTTCTCTTAACACCTGAGAAGGAGGTGGAGGACGCGGTTCAAAGAAACAGGCTTTTCAGAACCACATGAAAAACCAAAGACAGGAAGTGCAAAGTTATCATGGATAGCAGAAGCACAGACAATCTCGTTTCAACCGAGATGGTGGAAAAGCTGGGATTAGAAACAACTGATCACCCGAAGGCATACAAGGTTTCATGGCTGTAGAAGGGACATCAGGGAAATGTCACTAAACAATGCTTAGTTGACATAAAGATAGGAGGATACAATGATATGATTTTGTGTGATGTTATTCCTATGGATGTATGTCATTTATTGTTAGGGAGACCATGGCAATATGACAGAAACGTAATTCATGATGGAAAGATGAATACGTATACTTTAGAGAAGAATGGAAAAGCACATACACTACTTCCGATTAAAGATGCAGAAGTAAAACCAGAACAGAGAAATTATATACTTCTCATGAGTTGGAAGGAACTTCTGGAGGAAGTGAAGAAGAAGGAAGATCCACAATTCTTTGTGGTCAGAAAACCAAGTGTTTTTTTGACCCACACAAGAGTGGATGACTTGCCGGAAGCAATTCAGGAACTGCTGGAGGATTTCATTGATATTGTGGTAAACGAATTACCTCATTCGTTGCCACCGGTGAGGAGTGTGAGTCATCACATTGATGTCATATCAGGAGCTAGTTTCCCGAACAAAGCTGCATACAGGTTGATGCCACAGAAAAATGAGGAAGTCAAGATGCAAGTGCAGGAACTATTGGATAAAGGACTGATCAGGGAAAGTTTGAGTCTATGTGTCGTCCCAACGGTACTAAGTCCAAAGAAGGATGGAGGATGGAGAATGTGTATAGACTCTAGAGCCATTAACAAGATAACCATTAGGTACAAGTTTCCACTGCCAAGAATGGATGATCTGATGGATTGCCTGAGCGGGGCAAATTATTTTTCAAAGATAGATTTGAAAAGCGGATATCATCAGATTCGCATGAGAGAAGGCAATGAGTGGAAAACATCCTTCAAAACCAACGAAGGACTGTATGAGTGGCTAGTCATGTCGTTTGGCTTGACAAATGCATCAAGAACATTTATGAGGTTGATGAATGAAATCCTGAAGGAATTCATCGGGAAATTCATCGTCGTATATCTGGACGATATACTGATATTCAGCAAGACCGAGGCTAAACATTTGAAACATTTGGCCATCGTGATGAAGAAGCTACAGCAGGAGAAGCTGTTGATCAACATGAAAAAATCCTCATTTATGAAGACAGAGCTCATCTACTTGGGTTTTGTTATTTCGGCGAATGAGTTGAGGATGGACCCGGATAAAGTAGAAGTGATCAAAAATTGGCCATCACCGAGAAATATTTTCGAGGTGAGAAGTTTCCATGGTTTGGCTACTTTCTATCAGAAATTCATCAGGAATTTCAGTGGAATTAACGCAGCAATGATGGACACAGTCAAGAAAAGACATAAATCTTTTCATTGGACTGAAGAGGTAGAGAAAAGCTTCAATCTGTTGAAGCGAAAGATTACTGAACAGTCGATTTTGGTACTGCCAGATTTCATGAAGACATTTCAGGTGAAGTGTGATGCAAGTGGCTTTGCCATAGGAGTGGTCTTAAGTCAAGAGGACAGACCAATTGTATATTTCAGCGAGAAGCTGGATGAGGCAAAGATTAAATACTCCACGTATGATAAATAATTTTATGCTATCATACAGGCGCTGAAGAAGTGGAGGCATTACTTGATACCCAAAGAATTTGTATTGTACAGTGATAACCATGCATTACAGTTTGTAAGTCAACAGGATAAGTTGAATCAGAAACATGCAAAATGGGTAGAGTATATGCAGAATTTCACATTCATGATTAAGCACATTTCAGGTACTGCTAACAAAGTGGTTGATGCTTTGAGCAGGAAATGTTTGTTGCTGCAGGAGTTCAGAGTCAGAACATTGGGATTTGAAAACCTCAGGGACATGTATGTGGGGGATGCAGATTTTGCAGAAGCATACGAGGTAGCTGAGAACCCAGTTCTCAGGGACAGAAGCCCATGGATAGATTTCATGATCCAGGAGGGATTGCTTTTCAGGGGCAATCAACTGTGTATTCCAATTTGCTCCATGAGGGAGAACTTGGTGAAGGAGAAGCACAGTGGTGGATTGGCAGGACACTTTGGCCATGACAAAACATTCGCGAAGCTGAGCGAATCATATTTTTGGCAGGCATGTGAGCAGAGGTCAAGAGGTTTGTTGACAGATGTCGAATTTGTCAGCATTCAAAGGGTAGGAAGCAGAATGCAGGTTTTTATCATCCATTTCCCATACCAGAGAGACCATGGGAGGCGATAAGCATGGATTTTTTGTTGGGTTTACCGAGGACACAAAGAGGTGTTGATTCCATATTTTTGGTGGTGGACAGGTTTTCTAAGATGGCACATTTTATCCCATGCCAGAAGACCAGCGATGCGACACACATCGCAAACTTGTTTTTCAAGGAGATTGTGCGACTTCATGGTTTACCCAGAAGCATAGTCTCGGACAGGGATACGAAATTCATTGGACATTTCTGGAGGACACTCTGGAAGAAGATGGGGACTAACTTGATGTTTATTTCAGCCTATCACCCTCAGATGAATGGACAAACAGAGGTAGTGAATAGAAGTCTGGGAGATTTATTAAGAAGCTTGGTGACAGAACACCACAGCAGTCGGGACAATGTGTTGTCACAAGCAGATTTCACATACAACGATTCAATGAACAAGAGCACAGGCAAAATTCCATTTGAGATTGTATATGGCAGGCAGCCAAGAGGAGTATCTGAGCTGAGAGATTCAGAGCAGATAATAACCAAGAGTGCAAACGCTGAAGAATTCGTAGAGGCGATGGAGGAACTTCACAGCAGGGTGAAGCAGCGATTGTTGGAATCAAACCAGGGATATAAATGCAGAGCGGATCAACATCGGAGACAACTTCAGTTCGAAGTTGGTGATTTAGTTCTGGCACATCTGAGGAAGGAAAGGTTCCCAAGGGGAACATACAATAAGCTAAAAATGAAGAAAATTGGGCCATGCAGAGTCCTAAAGAAATTAGGAGAAAATGCTTATGAGATTGAGTTACCGGATGAGATCGAAATATCTCCGACATTCAATGTCTCAGAATTATATCCATATAAGGATGAGGAAGCAGGAGCTAGAAGTGATGAACAACCAGAGATCCAGTGGTAGAAGCAGATGCCGATTGCAGAAAAGCCACAGATGGAGAGAATACTTGACAAGAGAGTAAGTAAAAAGACCAGAAGAAAAGAATACTATGAGTATCTGGTGAAATGGAAGAATCACCCAATGGAAGATGCCAGCTGGGAGACTGAAGCAGAAATTCAAAGGCATGGACAGACCGTGCAGGAGCTCATGGACAGGATCCCATGAAAGTTTTCAAGCCAGAGAGTATGATGCAGGAGAATCCAACTCATCAAGCGAGCCAGCGCATTCAAGCGGAGATCTGCTGGATTTACAAACCCCAAAATTTTTAAAGAACTTTGGGAGTTGTAGCGCAAGCCTTTAATGAAACCATTTCATGGAGGTGCATTGTGCATTGTATTGGACCTTGAGCCTTAAGCTCTCGTCCTTTAGTAGATGAGGGATTTACTAGATTTAATGCAGGTAGATAGAATGTTTAAGTCTAGATTTGATAGTTAGAGTTCGAGAGGGAAAATGGATATAGACACCCTCATTGTTTCTTTGTAAGATAGATTGAGAGAAAGAAAAGAAGAGCACGCAGAGAGCTGTGTGAAGAACATCCATGTATAGATATTGAATTAATAGAAGGAAGCTTTGATTCAAATCCATGGTTATGTGTCTATTCTCTGTGTATTGATATTCTGCTCATGAATGTTTGCTTTCTTATGATGCATTTGCTTTGTATATGCTGTGCATATGATTTCATGTTCTTAAACTGAAGTCTGAAAGGGAGAGAGAGTGAGGTTCAATCGTTTCTCTATCTGAGCCAGGAGATTCCTGCATAGAGTGCAGTTGAATTCATCCGCATAGAGTGCGTTGATGAAGGCTCAGTAGTTTAATCTTTGTTCTCGCTCACCCAGGAGTGGATTTGGGTTGTTGAAGCTGTGCAAGGAGTGCTCAGGCAGAGAACGAAGTCTCATTTGTAATCTGAGCAAAGAAGTTCTAAGACTGCTGCTGTAGGAGTGCGCAGGGTCAAAAGACTTCAACACTTAGAAGTGTTCGAGAACTGCCGCAAGAAGTGTGTGCAAAGAACCTTGTTGAGGTTGAAGAAGTTTAACAAATATCGGGAAGGATAAGCCCCTGAGTCGCTAAGGATCAGCGTAGGAAAGTGTGATTTGAAATCGAGGAGAAGCTTCGCAGGTTGGCGAAGCGGTGAAGGAATCTCTTGGCGAGATCCTTTCCTTCAATTCGTGGATTATATAAGAAGGAAGGGACGATAGAAATCTTCTCGGAGGTTTTGTGAAGTTTTGAGGATCATCAAATCTTGCATAGGTGCAAGGATGTTATGGCACGAGAGTCCGAGGATTTTGCAGCTCAAGAGAGGCAGGGCCATTGATTCTGAGTCACGGGAGCCATCAGATCTACACGCGGTCTCGTGTGTCTAGGACTCAGGAGTCGAAGCCCCAAAAGTTGTAAAGCCAGAGTAGCGAGATCGCAAGACGCGAGGAGATCAGAGTCGTTCGTTGTGGAGGATGCGTGTCAGGAGATCCTCATCTCGCTAAATCGGAACTCATGGATTGAGAGCCCAAGGTTTGGTTGCAAAGGGGCGCGAGGACACGAGCTGCGAGTAAAAGATAGTCATTGGATCAGAGACGCGGAAAGATCGTTGGATTCACGCGTGGGGTCGTGCATTGAGTCTTGGCACCTCGGGTATCGGAGGTTGGAGAACCAAAAACTTGGTACTACGAGGAGCGAGGTCGCAAGTAGCAAAAGCCTCCAAAGAAAGTCAGCGAGTTGACTGACACCTCAGGTCTCGGGGATCCGAGAACCTAGAATTCAACCTTTGAACTCGTGAGGTGTGAGGTCGCGACTTCCAATCCCCTGATAAGAAGGAGAAGGGAGGATCACGCGGGAAGAGTTATGTGGGTGCAGAAAAGCCCCGATACAGGATTTGAAGAGAGTTTCATCTCTTCAGGCCGAAGGAAGAGAAGATCCTGGTGGGAGAAGGCGTGGCCTAGGGTGCGCGTTTGCGTCAACCTGCTATTTGGAAAGATATCTCTATGGACTTTATTACCATCTTACCCAAATCAGGGAATAAACCAGTCATAATGGTGGTTGTGGATCGCCTTTCCAAGTATGCTCATTTATGCACTCTTCAACACCCAATTACTGCATCCACGGTGGCTCAAATTTTCATGGACCAGATCTTCAAGCTTCATGGCATGCCACACTCTATGGTTTATGATCATGACCCAACTTTCACAAGCAATTTTTGGCAAGAACTGTTTAAGCTACAGGGCACCCAATTGCATCTCAGCACAACTTATCATCCCCAGGCTGATGGTCAAATGGAAGTTGTCAACAACTGTTTGGAAACATATCTAAGGTGTTTTTCCTCTAAAAAACAACATCAGTCGTCTCAATGTTTACCCCTGGCCAAATGGTGGTACAACACTTCCTACCATACAGATACTCGCATACTTACAAATGGTGGTACAACACTTCCTACCTTCAGTTCTCTCATACTTACCGGGTACCTTGAAGGTCCAAGCGGTTGACCAAACACTTACAGTTCGAGAGGATATTCTCCGTACCCTTAAAGAGAACTTAGTCATGGCACAGAATCGCATGAAGCAACAAGTAGATCAAGGTCACTCTGAACGTCAATTTGCAGAATGGAATTAGGTGTTTCTGCGACTGCAACCATACAAGCAAACTTCCCTCAAGGCTGAGCATTGTCAGAAGCTAGTGCCCAAATTTTATGGTCCTTATACAGTTCTCAAGTGTGTGGGACAAGTCGCATATCAGTTAGCTCTGCCCAGTCAGTCGAAGCTACATTTTTTTTTTCATGTTTCATGCTTAAAGAAGGTGATTGGAACTAGGTGCCAAATTCAAACCAACCTTCCAAAGTTAGCTAAAGAAGGATCCATTTGGCTACAACCAGAAGCAGTTTTGGACCAGCATGAGCATCACCTGCGTCAAAGAACGATCAAGGAAGTGCTAGTCCAGTGGAAAGATATGACTCCAGCAGATGCCATTTGGGAACCAGCTACCATTCTACAGTAGTTTCCACATCTCAAGCCTTGAGGACAAGGTTGTTTTTAAGGGGGCGGAAATGTTAGGGTCCTAACCCGCACATAGGTAGATCAATATATTCGAATGTAATAAAGGTCAATATTAATAAGGACTTTCAATAAAATAGAATAAGGTGGATATAAGAAGACCAAATAGAAGCTTCCACTTCTAGAAGGATCTTCCTCTAGATGCTTCTCGTGATAGACATATTTAGTATAAATAAGGGTCGAGGGTATGAAAACCCTAGCTTGGAGATTATTGTAACAGAGCGTTGTTCGACTGGAGGTTGCCCCCTCGAAGAGGCCTGTGAACATTGCTTTCTGAATCAAAGTGTTATTTTTTTTATTGTTCTATTGGCAGCCAATTCACATTTTTCCACTGTCTTATAAGCTGCCTACACCAGTGTTTTGCAAACCTTAATTTTTCGTCGCAATTCTCAAATGAAACGACACTTTTATTTTTGCGATATTTGCACACTTGCCTTCGTTTTTGTTTTCACGACTGTAAGCGTGAAAACTTGGTCTTTCGAAGTCGCATTAAAATCATTATTGAATTGTCGTTATCATTCTTGTCGATATGCCTATTGCGCTTACATTTTACTTATCATTATACAGTTGGCAAGACCTTTTGATCTGTACTCATTTGACATTCTTGGATTGATTGTGTGATTTTGTTTCATTGAGTTTGTGATACATTGGGGAGTATGTTTACATGTTATTTGATCACTCCACTTGGCACATTGGTATACATAAAACGCATTGGCACATTGGTTAAACTATTGGTATGAATTGTTCTATACAACGCATGTCACATAGTCAAAACATTGGTATTGATTTTGATTTATTTGTTTGGTTTTGAGACTATAACTATTGCTTGCGCGAATGGTTTATCCACTAACCAAAGGTTTTGGTTGATTGAAATGGCATAGTTGTAACACTTATGAGTTGTGATTTGAATAGTTGAAAGCGTTGGCGGTTGTACCATTGGTAATGACTATTCTACATGGCCAGCAAATAGCTCTACCACCTTCGCACGATGTCATTAATGCCTCCCCTTATCACTGTTTCACCTCTGCTAGCATCGGTAATCCTTCGAGCATTCTGCTCCTGTGTGTGCTGTGTTCAAACCCTGGCTCATTCACATCGCTTACCGTGAGCCCTGTTTATGGCACCAGTGGTGCGAATTGAGCCGAACGGTAGTCAAGCCTTGCTACTGTTCGAAAACGCCCGGAAAGACTTAGAGGATAGTGGTTGGCTCATGTTTTTACATCGGTTTGAGGGTTTTAATCTATTTTTTGCAAAGCAGTTCACCCTGACTTTTAATGGGTGTAGGGACAAAGTAGGTGACATTCAGCTTGAGCTGAATGAAGAGTTCATTATCTTTGCCACAGGGTTAGCATCCACAGGCCAGCGATGGTTTAAAAACTCTAAAGTGGAGGAGGTGCCATGGCCTTTGTTGTTCGTCTCATGAAAGGCTACATCCTATGATAGAGGTGTGTTGATTTCCACGCTTAAACCAAGATGGCATGATCTTTTGATGGTGGTTAAACAATTCATGACCTGTGAGGGTCGATATGGACTGGTTTTTCTTTATCACCTTCGACAGTTAATGAATTTTATGGGTTATCCATTGAATATGCCTTTTTATTTCCAGCGAAGTCTTTATAAAATGGCTAAGAGGTTTAAAAGAGAAAAGGTTGATAGTATCTTTGTTCCACCATGGCCTAATCAGACTCATCGTTGTTCATCACTTAAATCTCCACAGTGATAGTTGGCAAGCTTTAATCTCTCAGAATGGTTTTGCTGATACAGATACTGTCCAAATTGACAAGCCCATGGTTAGTGTGACTAAGGTCGGGCCACCCGTGCCTTTCCATGCCCTTCTTCCCTCTCCTAAACCCTCGGCCAACCCTGATATTGATCTACCCAACATCGCAATAAACAAGACAGAGGTTGTTAAAAATCCTATGAGCAAAAAGGTCAAGGGAAACCCTACTGTCGACGGCAAAGGTAAAAAGAATGCTCGACTTATCTCGAGACTAGCTAGTAATAAACCTAAACCTAGTGCTGAGCAAAAGCCCATAGTCCTCAGTGAAGACTCAGACTCTGACATCGAACGCTTCCTAGCTAGTGAGTACCCTTACTCCCAAGGTTTGTGCTCCGAGCCACCCTATGATTTCGTGTCTAATTTTCCCCCGTACCTAAGGAACAATCCCAGTTATCTAGGGATCAAGCTACCTAATGAAACCCTTGCTGATTCTCCCAAACCCTCGATTGTCGGGAAGTCGTCATGCAACCAGTGTAATGTGTGGTTGGAACGATACTATACAGACGTTCCCTTACTTCAATCGAAAATCAAAGCATTGGAAAACCAAGTTACAGTGTTGACTAGTGAAAGGGACAAGCTTCGAGCTAATGATAAGAAGCTGAAAACCACTAGTTCCATCGTTTTTAGGAATGTTGAATCGGCTACAACCGTCGTCAATTCCAAAATGTTATGACCAAGTTGTCTGCTTATCATCCAGGTATGAATTTTGATATCAATTTCGTTTTATCAATTGCTTGGATTAATATAGTGAATTGGTTTCTGAGTTTTGATAAGTCTGTTTATTATTCGAAATGACTTTGACATGGTTTGATTATCAAAATGGTTATAAAATCGAATATAGTTATGATTCTATTATACGATTTGATCGTGCTCAGTTTAGCAATTAATTGGTTTTCACTGGGTTTGATTCGTTTGTCTGTTGGTTTGAGTTAACGAAATCAATGGTGTATGCTTTCGATTGGATTTTGTTTGTATCCAACCTGAATAGGAGGTTTTTATGCTAAAATTAGAACACGGTTTTGTTTTGATTTAATATGATGTTGTTGTCATTGGATATTAACGGCGATTTCATTCTTGTGATTTGATTGTTAACACGATTTCATAGAAATTGAATTGGCTTGATAAATACAATGTAGCCTATTAAATTGGAAAAACGACTCTGTTTTGTCAACATTTTCGTTTGGATTTGGATTATATCTAACCTGTGCGAAAGATCTCTATGCCCAAATCATGGAACTGTTTTGATTCACAACGACTATGTCAAACTTAAACTATTTTTTTCGCTCTTGTTTGGATTGGATTGCTTTTATGAGTTGGATTTGTATCGAAAATAGACTTCATGCTGCTCTGCTGATTTTAATTTTCAAAACGAGTTTGTTAACCCAGATCGACTTATGTTATCTTTGTCGAATTCCTATGAGAAAATTTGGTTAATAGTTCGTTTTGAAATGAATTAAAGTAATGATTTCGTGGACTGTAAATTGATTGTGTTCGCCCCCAATTGGTGATAACGAACGACTAAACGAAGTCCTACAGATCTTGTTGTCAACCAATTAATTCCACGATGATTTCATTTGTGATAATTACATACCATTTTTTATTTGATTCTCTAATAGCATGGATTGTTTGTTTATGTTAAATATGGTGCGATCAATTTTGAAAATGATCCAGTTGATTCGGTTTGGATTCGAAGTGATATGTGGGTAGATGAAGCAACTTTTGTATTGATTTCAATTCGTTCATGAATCGATTTCACTGCCGTCGGTTATTCAATATGATGTTGTTTACCCGAATTGGTCAAAACAGAGTGTATCCATCTCTGTCATCATTTGTTTTAGTTTGTTCAATTTGCATACAAGTGTCAATTTGAATGAGGCTTTTAGCAATCAAATATCTTTTAATAGTTTGAATGTATTTTCTAAGATTTGAATTGATTTTTAATACGATTCTGTGTTTGATTTATACCAGCTACAGAATTGCAAGATTCTGTAGCTAGTCTTTAGAATTAGCTTTTTATCAATTTCATAAGCAAAATATCTTCCTAACTTGTTTTTTTTTACCTCTTTCAGGTACATTCAAATTTCATTGGGCATGCTGTGGCATTCTAGGAGATATTTGTGTGATACAGTTTTATTTTAGGTTCCTAGTTTTAGAGATAGAAACTTGGGATATTTTCCCAGATTTTCTGTAAACAGTTTTGATAACTTCCACAGGGATGTTTTACCCTATGGAAGGTATTTCAATACTTATTATTTTTTGTAATAAGGAGCATCCTCACTTGTGGGAGAACTAGGCTATGGATTTCTAATACAAACTGAGACGAGAGTTGATGTTATTGCTACAGCTTTCTCTTTCAATATATCAATCTTTTGTTTCATGTTTTATGCATATCAGTTTGCAGTTGATTATAGACTACTTTAGCTATCATAATCTATTGCAGGATGATATGATTTGATTAATGTGCTATCCATATCTGATCTCTTTCATTATTTAAAAGTACATCAATTACTTGGTTTCAGTTAATGAATCAAAGATTTCTCTTCTTCGTTAATTGAATCATTTCATATAGATCTTTGCATACAGGTTTATCTAACTGTGAAGATTTATAAATCATAAGATTGTTGTAATTTTTATGTCTTGTTTGTC
>JZKD02S1614729.1:473751-484381 GCA_000966675.3 Picea glauca | reverse complement strand
AAATACATGATCTCTTATATATAGTTGTTCACACTTGCACATGAGGCCCCTTTACTACTAGGCCGACCCTATTACATATATATTTACACATTACATGTACATTTAGGCCCATATACTCCCCCCCTTGGGGTCATATCATATACATTTAGCCATATATATGCCCCCCTTGGGTCATAACATATTCCTCAATACTCCAATTAACTACATGTTTGAACTTGTACAATTGTCTAGAAGCAATCATTGATTTCCCCATGAAAGTCAATGCAATACGAATTGAACTTTCCTTCTATAAATCTAAATTTGATGCAATATTGAAATCAATCATTGATCCTACCAAAGGTTTTAGAACAAACCAAAATACTATCACCACATCTTGAACCTTCAAAGAACATTGACCTCCTATGAATTCAAAGGAGAATAAACCTAGACCAACAAAAACCTACTGAACTCCATCATCCCTCGATTCAACTTCACAAGACAAAATCTTCACACCACATTATGATATGTTCAAAATTTTCTATCAAAAAACCAACAATAACACCGTGCACAGATTTCATCGATCCTAAAATATCAAGCTCATGATACATGAAACAACCCACACAGGGCCTCAATCAACCTGTAAATGGGGGTATTTTTCCAATGCATCTCAATACCTATGGCTATTGAATCACCAACCTCAATGGGGCCAAATCCCTCTTTCTAAGACAATCTGACAAACGTGTCCTAATACTTCTCAATACTCCCATTAACTACATGTTTGATCTTGTACAACTGTCTAGAATCAATCATCAATTTCTGTTGGAAAATTGGTTGTCATTGATGTCAACTCGAGAAGAAGCCCCGAAACAAGTTTGGAAGACTATAGAAGTAATGGGTGTATTTGAAGAAGTCTCCAAAGTGGTCCCCTTATGGAATAGCTTTAAGCATGGCCCTAACGGATCGACGCTTTGAAGAATTCTACAAGAAGACCTGGAAATATAGTTAAGTGGTTAAGTGGTTAAGAAGCCCCAAGGGTGTGGTCATTAAGACCAAAGATAATTGAAGAAAACTATCATGAAGGACATTGCAAATGAATTCAAAACCTCATTGGATTGATAGTCCTCATCAATTCGTTCCCAATGGTAGGTGGCATGCCATGTGGTTCCTCACGGTTGAGAAGTTATGCCCTCTTACATATGAAACCCCGAAGTATGGTCAAGAAACCCCGTATCTAAGGTTAAGAAGTTAAGTTGGCCCTAAAGTTAAGTAAAGGACAAAAGTTGTTGCAAAAATAAGGTTACAGGTCGAATCAAAGATCAAGTAAATAAGTTACCTGTAAGGGTATAAATACACATCAAGAATATCTCATTTGATCACCAATCAAGGATGTGATTTCCTAAGCAAAAGTCAAGTAGAGAAGTTGTGCGAAGGAGGGAGTGCTCGGAGCCGCAAAATGGAGAACAGTTTTCAGAAAACCCTATTTAAGTAGACCCTTGTGGGTTAGGTATAGGGTGTCCATCAAGGACCACGCAGGTTGCACATGACTCGTCACGCGAGGCCCTGCGAGTTAGCCAGTCCATTCCAGCGAGGATGAAGAAATTTTTTGAGGAAGGTGTTATTCTCTTGACATTGAAGTTAAGGAAGGTATGATGATCTATGATCTCATGCACCAGGTTTTCAAATGTTGAAAGGTATGTTTTTCCATATGTTTTTAGGCTTGTATCTTGGAAGTTTTGGTATATGCTTTGAGGCATATCTTGGAGTTTATGGCACATGTTTGAGGGATATTATTGAAGATTTTGGCATAATTTTTATGTGGTCATTGAGGTTGTATCAGTTTTTATGATGATGGTGTATCAATATCAGTAACAATAACAGTAACAGGTTGTTTCTCTTATTTATATTCAAGGGAGTAAGGAAGGGACAAGGAAAGGAAGGTGTAGCTTCCTTCAGGTTGGAGCCTGTAAACTAGGGGGTTGGAGCCTCCTTCCAGTTGGAGCTAGAGAATATAGGGAGTTGTAGCTTCCTTCAGGTTGGAGCCTATAATCAGGAGGTTGGTGCCTCCTTCTAGTTGGTGATAGAAAATTTTGGAAGCTGGTGTTTCCAGTGGATGTAATCTTCTGATAGATTAAAAGGCATTCTATGGTTTTCTCCCACTTGGGTTTCCACGTAAAATTATTGTGTATTATGTGTATTTGGTTATATGTTTATGTTATCTTGAATGCAACAATATATTGAATGGAATCATAAGTGATAAATTCAATTTTTACATGTTGTGATTGAAATGATAATAATTTCATAATGTTGATTCACACCTCTCACAGTATTCCAACAATTGGTATCAGAGCAGGCCCTTCAGAAACGGTCTAATCACTAGAAGGTAGATCATGGAGTGCACTAAGAATGGAACACCATTGTTTGATGGTCAGAACTATGCCTTCCGGAGAAAAAGGATGAAAATGTTTGTGCAAGCACATGGATTTTATGTCTGGCAAGCAGTAGTAGATGGATACAAGGAACCTACTAGTCCCCCAACAGATAAATATAGAAAGAAACTTAGTGAAAACAATTTGAAGGAGAAATTTTTATTTTGAGTGTCTTGGTTAGTTCAGTCTATGTCAAGGTTATGTATTGTGACTCTGAAAAGGATGTTTAGGATAAACTTCAAAATGTTTACAAAGGAGATGCCAAAGTCAAAGGGGCCAAGAATCAAACTTATAGAGGTCAATTTGAACAACTGAAAATGAAGGAAGATGAATATATTGCAGCTTATTTTCTGCAAGTTGATGAAATAGTGAACGCTATTAAAGGCTTAGGAGAATAAATTAAAGAACTAGTAATTGTTCAAAAGGTATTAAGGTCTCTTCCAATGAGATTTGATCCTAATATTTCAGCTCTAGAAGAAAGAAAAAATCTTTCTACAATGAGAATATATGAGTTACATGAAATCCTTATAGCTTATGAAATGAGAATAGAGAAGGATAATCCATCCAAGAAGGAAGTAGCTTTCAAAGCATCCAAGAAGACAAGAAAGAATAAGAAAAAGTCAAAGTCAACCTTTAGTTGCATCGATGATTCAGATGAAGATGAAGAAATAGCCAACTATGTAAGGAAGTTGAAGAGAGGAACTGGAAAGTACAAAGGTAAGATTCCTTTAAAATGTTTTAATTGTGGTAAAACTAGTCATTTTGTTGCTAAATGTCCTTATGCTAAGAATGTAGATAGTCATGAAGAAGAATCTCCCAGGAAAGAAAAGAAATATCATAAAGGAGACAAGAAAAGAAACAAAAATAAATTCTTTAAGAAAAGACTCTACTCAAGAGAAGACAGTTCCTCATCTAATGAGAATGATGATAGTGATAGTGACTCAGAAAGAGTGTTCTTTATGGCATTAGAAACTCAACAAAATGATAAATAATATTTTGAAGAATAAGATGAAGTAGATATTGAAGAAGAACTAATCAACACCTTAAGTGAGCTAAAAAGAGAAAGGAATACAATCAAGTCACTTAAGGAAGAATTGATCAAGATAAAAGGGGGTTCTCAAAATCCCAACAAAAAATATGAAGAAGTTCAACAGATGATTATAAATCTAATGTTCCAAGTAGAAGAAGCCAAAGGATTGAAGAAACATTCAATAACCATTTGGAAGAAAAGGAGAAAATGAAGGAGAGTTTGGAAATAGAAATATTCTCATCAAGAAAGGAACTTTAGAAGAAGGACATGCAACAGAGCAACACCGAAATATTAGATGAAATCATCAGCATTCAAAGGCCATACTATGACAAAAATGGACTAGGATAAAACCAAACACATACTAAGAAGGGTTCGAGCTCCATGATGACAGAAAAAGAAGTAGAATAAAAGAGTTATACAGAAGTCATTAGAGGTCCCATCAAGAAGGAAGAATGCAAGTCTTGAAAGGAAAAAATTTGAGTAATGGAGAGAACTGAAGAAGAAGATCACAGAAGAGTTGCACCACCTAGAAGATCTAGAACACAAAATCAATAACCAACAATGGAGAGAACTCAAGAAAAAGATTACAAAAGAGTTGTACCACTTAGAAGATCCCCCACACTCAGGTACCAAAATATTTTTCTTGGTTTATGTTATTCCTATAACAATTTTTGGCACAAGTCTATAAACTATAGAGCCTATGCTAAGAAAATAATCAACTATGAAAGCTACTCTAGAAATAATTATCTTGGAAAGCCTAAAAAACTATAACAATTTTGGCTCATTAAATAATGAAGTAGAATGTTAAAAATGCAACAATTTTGGACACATGGCCAAAGATTGCAAATTGACCATTCCTCAAAAGGAACCTAGGAAGGATTTCAACAATCATGTAAAATCACCATCAAGGATATGGACAAGGAAGCAAGATAGTTTCAATATCAAAGAATGTGTGATTGCTCTACAAGCCCAAAACAGAAAAAGTGAATGGTATGTTGAAAGTGGTTGTTCAAATCACATGGCAGGGGGAAAGGACAGATTTGTAAATCTAAGGAAATAAAACGATGGATCAATTTTGCTTGAATTCAACCAAGATTATTGGAAATGGCATAGTCAATCTTGGAAGAAAATATTCTAGGGCAGAAAATGTCCTACTTGTTGAAAACATGAAGCATAATCTTCTAAGTGTGATTCAAATGTGTGACCAAGGACACATACTTCTATTCAACTCAAATAAATGTGAAATAAGGAAAGAAGGATCAGGTAGATTGGTGGCGACAACAATAAGAACTCCAAACAACATATACAGTTTGAATGAGATCAGAAAGGAAAGAGGTTGATTGGGAAAGGAAGATGAAAGTTGTCTTTGGCACACAATAATGGGCCATATGAACTTTGAAAGTCTTGTCAAAATCAACAGAAAGGAAACAATAAGAGAAATTCCTAAAATCTCAAAGCCAACAAGCATTGTCAACATGGGAAAAAAACAAGAACTGAGTTCAAGACAAAGGAATACTCTACAAAAAACCATTGTAGATTGTACACACCGATCTATGTGGACCGATAAGAAAAAAAGGGTTGAATGGAAAACAATACTTCATGTTATTTATTGATGATTATACAAGAATGACCACAGTCTGCTTTGTCAAGAAAAAGTCAGAGGCATTCGAATGTTTCAGGATATTCAAAGAGATGGTTGAAAACAAGACTGGCTTGAAAATCAATTGCTTGAGATCAGACAATGGAGGTGAGTTCACATAAAAATAATTCATGGATTTTTGTGAAGAACATGGAATAAAAAGGAAATTCTAAGTAGCTAGGACAGCTCAACAAAATGGAATAGTTGAAAGGAAGAACATAACTATACATGAAATGGCCAGATCCATGTTGAAAGAATCCAAGTTGGGTGATATATTTTGGGTACAAGAAGTACATACAATTGTCCATATCTTGAACAGAGGAATGCTTAGAATTAAAAACGACAAGACTCCATATGAACTATGGAAGGGAAGACTGGCAAACATCAAGCACTTTAGAGTGTTTGGAATCAAATGTTACGTAAATTAGAAGATAACAAGATTGGAAAATTTGACTCTCGGATTGATGAAGACAAATTGGTTGGATACAGAAGAAAAAGCAAGGTATACAAATTCTACAACCTTAGACTCAATAAAATAGTGGAAAGCATCAATGTAAATATTGATGAAACAACTGTGCTAAATACCAAAGAAGAAAGAAGAAATTCAAATGAGCAGGAAGTAGGACTAAAAGAAGAAGAAGAATTAGAAGAGAAGCAACCAGAAGCAAAGAAAGATGAAACAAAAGAAAATCAACAAGATCTCTAGACACCTCCTAAGACACCTAAACACTGGTGTCAGAAGAATAATCCACCGGAACAAATTATTGGGGATAAAAATGCAGGAATAGAAACCCGAAGAAGCAAATAAGCACCAGAACAAAGAAATATAGGACTATTATCGATAGTTGAACCAAACAGCTTTGAGGAAGCCAACAATGATGAACATTGGATCAAGGCCATGGAAGAAGAACTAATCAAGTAGAGAATAATGAAACATGGGAATTGGTTCCAAGACCCGAGGAAAAAAACGTGATTGGTACAAAATGGGTGCTTATAAATAAACTAAATGAAGAAGGACATGTAACCAGAAACAAAGCAAGGTTAGTATGCAAGGTATATGTTCAAGTTAAAGTAATATATTTTGAATAAACCTTTTCTCTTGTCACCAGAATGGAAGCAATCAGAATGATCTTGGCCCATGCATGCTCCAAAATAATCACAGTCTATTTGATGGATGTAAAATCAACATTTCTAAATGGAGAATTAGAAGAATAAGTCTACATCAAACAACTAAAAGGGTTTCTACTGTCAGAAAGGGAATATTATGTATGCATATTGAATAAATATGTGTATGGAATCAAGCAATCTCCTAGAGCCTAGTATTCAAGACTGGTCAAGTACTTACAACAACAAGGATTAAAAAACGACAATGCATATAGCAATCTCTACATAAAAGTGGATCGAGACAACATACTTATCATTGAAGTATATGTGGATGACATCATATTTGGAAGTGACAATGACATGTTGAGTAAGATGTTCTCCAAATACATGCAAAGTGAGTTTGAAAAGTCCCTACTTGGTGAGTTGACTTTCTTTTGGGGACTCCAGATATCTCAACTAGATGAAGGAATTTTCATTTCCCAAACCAAGTACATCAAATAAATGCTAAAGAAGTTTGGAATGGAATATTTCAAACTTGTAAGTACTCCTATGGTGACTGGTTGCAAGTTGATAAAAGATGATGAATCTAAGGAAGTATATCAAAGACTCTATAGATCGATGATTTACAACCTACTCTATGTGATAGCCTCAAGACTAGATGTGATGCAAGAATTTGGACAGGTTGTAAGATTTCAAGTAGCACCAAAGGAAACTCATGTTATGGCAGTAAAGAGGATCTTTAGACATCTCAAAGGAACAACAAAGTTTGGATTTTGGTATTCAAAAGGTAATGAGTTTACTATGGTCGCCTACACAAATGCAGATTGGGTAGGAAGCATTGATGATAGAAGAAGTACTAGTGGAGAAGCCTTCTACTTGAGTGATTTTCTAGTGTCCTGGTTAAGTAAGAAGCAGTCCTCGGTATCTTTTTCTACGATAGAAGCAAAATATATTGCAGCAGCAACATGTTGTACTTAGGTCCTCTGGATGAATCAAACCCTGCAAGACATACAAGTAAACCATGATGAGCCTATTTCACTATTATGTGACAATAACAGTGCTATAAGTATCTCCAAAAAAATAGTGATGCATTCCAAGACCAAACATATTTCTATCAAGTTCCACTTTCTATGGGAACAATGTTGGTTGTGGAGCCTGATTATCTTCCTAATTTAGAGGTCTTTTACTTTCATCTGTGTTTATACCCCATGAAGTATTTACACCCCAGAAGTATTTACACTCTTCCACGCGGGGGAGTGCAGAGGGGGGGTACCCCCTCTGCGGGGTCTGGGGGGGCTATCCCCCTAGCTGGGGGGTCTGGGGGCAAGCGGGCCCCCAGCGGGGGTTCGAGGGTGAAGCCCACGAAGGAAAAATTGCCTTGTAAATGTATATTGTAATTTCATTATAAATCTGGACCGTTCATTATAAGGTCGCAGATCTAATGATAGAGATTATGTTAGGGTTTTTTTCCCTAGAAGGCAACACTCTTTTATGAGGGAAATGTATTGCAGCTATGGTTGATGGTGAATATTGTATTCTGAGATAGGAGACTGTGAGACAAAGAAGAGGAAGTTATAGCGGGTTTGTTGTAGGTTGTATCCCTTCATATGTTGGATAGTAATAAAGGAAGGACCTGGCAATTTTTCTGGTGGACGTAGCCCACACTGAGTGAACCACGTAAATCTGTGTCTCTATTGTATTGTGTATCTTTTGTGTTTTGTTTCCGCATTTGTTTTTATTTTATTGCTCCACGGTCCTGTTTTTCTAACAAACAAGTCACATAAAACAATTGGAGTACATTAGGAAAAAAGAACAGATTGCATATACCTTCACCAAACCTCTACCAAGGAAAACATTTGAGTATCTTCGAAAGAAAATAGGAGTAGTTTCTTCTCCACAGTGATCTACATGAACTTTTTCAAAGAATATAGGGGTACAGAAATGGTCAGGGGGAGTTACCATTTTCCATCGATGTCAAAGGGGGGGAGAAAGAAAAAAATCATGAAGACAGGGGGAGTGCATGAATACAAGGGGAGCAATGGTCACAAGGGAGTATGAGTGTTTCCATATGTTATAGCGCAAGTTGTAGGTTGGGAAAAGACCGACCCAACCACAAAGCAAGTGCTACAACTTGGGAATCCTACACCCAATGTCACATCGATGTAGGTCTCACACTTCAAGGGTGACTACATCATTCTAGGGAGGTGATCTCGGTGACCCTAGGGGGATTGATATGGAGATGGATATGGATGAAATTGAATCCCCTATAGGTCAAGTCTAAGTGGGATGAAAGGTGGGAAAATATTCCTTGTAATTCAAGTAATTTTTTCCCCACATGTATAGTACTTCTCCGGATGATTGTACCTTCCCAAGACACAAGAAAAGACACCTTGCAATGATATATGTTAGTTGGATCAAAAAGTTAAGCTTGATGTCCCTAATTTGCAGCAGTAAATGATATTTTATATCAGCAAATAAAACATCTAAATCGGCATACAAAGATCTAAACTAGTTAAGTAAACCAGCATCAAGATTAGCAATGAATATAGGCTTAAAGATAGCACTTCAAGGATGACTTGTTCATTCTAGGGAGTTGATCTCGGTGACCCTAGGGGGATTGAGATGGATATGGATATGGATGGAATTGAAACCCCTATAGTTCAAGTCTAAGTGGGATGAAAGGTGGGAAAATATTCCTTGTAAGTCAAGTAATTGTTGCCCCACAAGTATAATACTTCTCAGCATGATTGTACCTTCCCGAGACACAAGAAAAGACACTTTGCAATGATATATGTTACTTGGATCAGAAATTTAAGCTTGTTGTCCCTAATTTACAGCAGTAAATGACATTTTATATCAACAAATAAAACATCTAAATCAACATACAAAGATCTAAACTAGTTAAGTAAATCAACATCAAGATTAGCAATGAATATAGGTTGAAAGATGGCACTTAAGAAGCTATATATGATGGTTGTTGTAAACATGTGTTTTCTGAAGAAAATTTAAGCCTTATGTTTGTAGTATTCACTGGCATGCAGCAGAAAAATCAACCATGAAAAAGTGCAAAGAGTTATCCCAAAAGATGTGCCCTAGTTAGTAGACTAGGTGAGTGAAGTTAGAGAGCTAGTCTAGGGTTATTTTAGGAGTTATGAGAGTGTTAGTATCTAAGGTTATGCAGCCCTAATGGATGTAGGTTAAATTTTGTAACAGAAATTAGAGTTTTTGGAGAGAGGGGATGCCCTAGTGGGGGAAGACTCCTCTCAATGAGGAAAATCAACTTCAAGCAAGAAACCTTTCAAATGACCAAAAATTGTGTTTCCCAAGGCAATGATTTTATATATCCAATGTAAATAAGTAATAATAGTGCCTTTACTATTGGTTTAATGGAGTCAAATAAACAAGAGCTAGAGAAACTACTTCCTAGGGGGTGTAAGCCCATTTACTTCCCAAGGCAAGTTTCTCTAGGCTAGGGTTTAGGCTAAGAGGGTATATGCCCTTATACATCTCTTAGAAAAACCTTATGTAATCAATGAGATGAAGCAATAAAATGATGAAGACTATGGTGGGGGTGTATTCCCTTATACTTCCCACCTAGATCCTATCATAACAATACTTGGCTTGAAAAAATGATAGAAAAATAGTAGAAAACCATACCAAGATAAAGAGAAATGCCAAGATAATCCACCACAAGAAATAGAAAACACCATCCAAGGCTAGCGCTAGACTTCCATCAACCATTCACCAATATATATCCATAAACAACTACACAACAAATAAAAAGATCCAAGTGTGGTGCAAAGACCAAGGCCTCTCACAAGAGGGAGTTATGTTTAAAATCAGATCTTATGATCTCTATTTATACAAAATGTAGCTAACATAGTTTGTCCACATACTTTAGGGTAAAACACAATATTAGGGGTCAACAACCCTAATCTTTCCCCTTTTACAAAATAATATTTAAAAATTCCTTTAAAATTTCACTTTTGCACAAATAAAACCCTAACTCAGGAGGATGTCACCCCTTTAGGGGACATTTTGCCACTTTGAGGAAGTCGTTGGTGTTGGAGAAACATGGGTAGGCCTCCAAAGGCTGCATGTAAAGCATCTAATCACTCTCATCATGGTGAATACCCTCTTCTCCTCAAAACATCCATGTGTCAAAAGAGTGGCACCTCACCACCATTCCCTATTTCCCAAAGCATGACGTAAAGCTCAAAAATAGGACTTTTTTTCCTCCTGGGAAAGTCGTGTGGAAAGTGAGGGTTGGTTGGGCTATGTCATCCAAGTCATCATCAAGGCCTTCCAAGTTGGATCTCTTTGTTTTGGAATGTGGTCCCCTGGCATCCAACCTATGGGCTTGTAGCCCCATGGAAGCCCAAGCTAGGCTTGTTCTCCCAAAACTGTCCACCAACTAGGTCCTGCAAAGACAAATGAGCACGCCCTCCAAGG
>JZKD02S1614729.1:326464-337221 GCA_000966675.3 Picea glauca | reverse complement strand
ACTTTTAAGAATATCCATTTCGCAAGATTTCCAGTAAACCTTGCAATGTTGTATATAGACTGTTTATAATCATTTGTATATATTCGTATTTCTATTTGAACACTTGTAATTAATACATAAATTGTTAGAATCATAATTTTAGATTAGTTTTTTTTTTTTATCATTTTTAGGACTTAGTTGGCTAACAGAGCCATTAAACCCGTCGGTTTAGTTCATTCCAAACGGCTTGGGTTATTTAGAAAACCCCGGTCTAGATATGACCTTCCAGTTGACGGTGTGTCACTTACGCCTGTCAACACCTTGAAAATAAAAAATGGTGTTGTTGTTAGCACTACTTTTCAATTTGGTGGTTGATTTTAAGGTTTTTGTCAACAATATTACAATGTTGTTAAGGCCATCGTTACAAAAGGTGTTAACTTTAACCTCTGAAAAAAGGTGCTACCGGTAGCACCACTTTTCGTAATGGGGTTGATTTTGGTGTTTTTGACCCAAAAATATGGGTTTTTGGGGTGAGAGTTCTAATTTTCAGAACATAGTTCTCATCAAGTTGGTAATAGTGTTTAGGATGAATATTTCTTGCAAGATGCACTTGATAAACAAGACCTATGTCATTTGCATGAGTGACATGGATATCATGGGGTAGACGTCTTATGGATTTCCTAGATCTAGACTTACACACATAGATTCATGATCATCTTAGAGAGTGGAGAACATTTGCATACCTTTCTTGAGGTGGTCCTTCATATTTCCCAACTATTGCAATTCTGAAGCACCAGATCCAAGCTCCACAACCTGCTTCTTGTATACAAAAGACAAACACAACCTTCTCTTCTTCTCTACTAAGTATTAGAATAAGATCTATAAAGGAATAAATCAGATCTATCATTCATTCAATGAACACACATGATATGAGGGGAAAACCAAATGATTTATTAATAAATCATGGAGAATACATACCAAATCATACCTCAACTTGATGAAGATGCATATTCCTTTAGCCTCCTTGCTCCTTTCCTCTCTTTGCAACTTCTTGGACAGGTTAGGATCACTAACTTTTGGATGATACCTCTGCAGTTGGACAACATAAGATTACTCTAAATTCTTTCTCCTCTTGCCTAAGGCTTTCCTTTGTTATACAACTCTTGGAGGAGGCTTCTAGATCTTCTAGAGGCCATTAGAGACTCAAATGATGTGTGTTCCTAGGAATTTGTCATGAAGATCCAACTCATCCCTCTCCTATCACCTCGTAACTCCTCAATTATAGAATTTGGACAGTGCCTCGCTTGATGAGCCACTAGTGTCCAATGAGGGCCTCACTTTTTTCCTACTAGGTGTCACACGAGGGCCTCCAAAAATGATTTGAAAGGGGTCAAGCCTCAGGAAAAAGTTGTGTTAGGGCCTCTATCCTCTGATGGATTCCTATCTGGCCTATAGGGTGGATATTAAGTCTATAATAGATGTCATCTAATGTGTGAGGTCAAGAAAGGAGTGGATGGCCTAAATACATTACAATAAAGTCCATGTGAGGCAGCTCAAGGAGAGAGCAAAGGAGGTTTGGAAATGAAATAAGTCCTGCAATCAAACACCAAGGATGAGTATATATAGATCAATCCCCTAGGTAAACATACTCAGACTCATAATAAGCATGAACTCCAAACAATACACTGCGGATCCATGAAATGAAATGCCAGATCATGGCCACGAAAGAATACACAGTGGATCCATGTAATCAATGAGACCATAGCCACAAGGCAATACAATGTGGATCTTCGTCATGAACTCAATCATAGCCACCAACAAATACAATGTGGATCTATGTCAGGAAAATAATCATAGCCACTAGCAGATACAATGTGGATCTATGACACAACATATAGATGTTAGGAAGACAACAAGCACTAAGGAGAGTGCCCCCGAAGTCTTCATATACAAGTGATATACTCTATCGCAAATTGGGAGGGGATGTTGTAAAGGAATGATAGGGCCCCATACCCAAGGTCTTTGTCCCAAACCCTGATGGTATGAATATACAACATGTGAATAGATGAGCTGATTTTGAGCATGGTAGAAATTGTCTAATTAGCGATCATTGATGTATACCGATAACAAACACGAGGGGACCCATTGATGATGAATATGGACCCCAAGATACCTAGTACAATCTATCGAGTGTAAATAGAGGATCTGATGTCGAACACTCATAGAATAAATCGATCAGGAGTAAATGATGAAAACCCACTATCGATCACGAGGAGGCCTGCCACTGAGGACTGCAATTTCTAAGGTACTAGATGATTTCTAGATCCCTCTCCTAGATAATGTGATGGAGTCGATAGGAAGAGATTCGTCGAAGGAGGGACTTAATGTATCCCCCATCAACCAACACGAAACATACACCAAGAGAAGATGTGAAGAGAGAGTATCACAAAGTACAACTAACACAGGGATGGCCGACTCAGAAAGTCAACAAAACAGCAGATGGCCAACTCAGGCTTAAACTTCCATTTAAAATATAACATGACACAATGGTGACTTGGCAGCAAGACACAAGAGTTGGGCGAATATAGTGCAACAATGAAGGAGGCATTGAATCACTCTCTGTGATGACTGGAAGAGTAACCATTCAAAGAGGTATCTCTTAATCATATTACTGGGACAACTCCTGGGTAAGCTAAAACTCATTTATATGATGAGGACTCAAACTAGTGCCATGTTCAATGGTGACTTGATTGACGCTGCCATTTTGAAAATATATCAATGGTGAAAAACTCCCACTTTTTGTTTTGGTATTTTTTGTCTCTTTCATGGTTTAAGGAGCATGAAATAATGACGCAAGTACACTCATTACCTTTTTTGTTTAATATTACAAGTCCGAAAAAGAGATAAAAGTATACTCGACGGGAGAGAACGAGTGGCTTAACAATGTGATCCTATGTTCCAAGTGCATGAAATCGACCTAACCAATGAGAAATGAAAATGGTACTGGCAAGTGACATCCACTCTTAGTTTTTGTTCTCTCCCTGGGTAGGTGAGTGAAAAACGAAGGCCAAATAATGCAAGAGGCAAATGGTCAAGTATATTCCATAGTAGTAAACGAGATATGGTAAAACAACAGTGCAACGATGGGAGGCATGAAACGAGCAAGAAATGCATAGATAACCATTAAGAAACATTAAAAAAAAAATTGGGAACCCCCACGGGATGTGGCCATAATATAAACGAAGAGATGAGAATGAGGCTCAATCTTCAAGTCATGGTGGGGCTAAAGGAGGGTTCCCGAGCCTATGGGAAAACAAAACATGGGTACCAAATGGAACTTCAAGTGCCAACTAGGGCGCCCATGAAGGGTAGGAACTACCAAATCAGTTACAACATGCAAAGGGAGTGGCTAAGGTCGCAACCGTCCAGGTTCAGACCTAAGACATAATGTTGGTAGTATGGATGGTTAATAATGCACAATGGAAAATGCATGAAAAAACCTATCCCTATATTCCACGTGAATAACACATACCTCAAGTTCAAGGGAATTCACCATCTTCATAAAAATTCCTTGTAATCCTGTCAATGCATGTAAACTAGATTCCAGGGTCAAAACGCGTAGTGAAATCTCAAAAAAAGAAAAAAAAAAGGATTTTTTGGACACGATGAATGCCAAACAAAAGCACTCACACCACACACCTATGTATAAGGCACTACACATTCTGGAGATTTAGGTGAAGTAGAGAACATTTCCAGTCTTAGGCCAAGGATCCTTTTCATAATTGAGGAACTCATGAGCGATTGTTGGAATCATATGGCTCACCATGTTGTAATCCTGTCAATGCATGTAAACTAGATTCCAGGGTCAAAACGCGTAGTGAAATCTCAAAAAAAGAAAAAAAAAATGGATTTTTTGGATACGATAAATGCCAAACAAAAGCACTCACACCACACACCTATGTATAAGGCACTACACATTCTGGAGATTTAGGTGAAGTAGAGAACATTTCCAAGCTCAGGCCAAGGATCTTTTTCATAATTGAGAAACTCATGAGCGATTGTTGGCATCATATGGCTCACCATGTTGGGGCCATTCCACACAGTATTTAATTTCCACATAGGAAGATACTCATTGTGAGTAGTCTCTTGAGATAGGGAATCTCCTTGGTGGGCTCCATCAATACATAAAGGGGCTACAAAACGTGAATATTCGATGGAAGGGGAAGAAGATAATTTGGTGGCAAGTTCTGAAAAATATAAACGAGGCGAAAAAGGGTCAAGACTAGGGGTTTCACTAGGTGTCCCAACAAATTCCCTTGTTCTCGGATCAAGACTCATCATGTCAACTCTCATCAGTTCCAAACTAGGGAGGATGGATTCTAGATGATGCTCATCTTCCTTGGGATTTTCTATGGAAGCCATGATATCCAAGATGGCCTCTTTTGAAGGAAACTCAAAATAAAGGAAGTCATGTGAACTCAGAGAGTCAACAACCTGTTCAGGCGAAGTAGGTTGATCACACTCCATATGAGGATGGATTTGGTGACCAGTATCAATATATGATGATGGGATCGTCGTATCGACAATCTTGACTATGGTGAGCAGCATGGATGCTCCATATGAATCAACATCCTCATGACGAGGTACCACCCAAGGATCAACAAACCCGAGGGATCCACTGGTAAATGATGAAATCATGTTGATAGGAGAAATATGTGCAGTGGGAGACGACGGGGGAAGGGGAAGAATTCCCATGAGTGAAGTATCTTTGAATATCCCTACACAAATATTGACAAAAGACTACGTGGTATCACCAACAAAGGGTACGTTAGACCCTACATTAGATCCAAGGTATCGGGTACAAAACACAAGTTGATCGATTGTGATGATTTTTCGTTAGTGAGGGAAGCGTAGGACCCTAAATCCCGACGAGACAACTGTAGTCATCTCATAGAACCAAGTACGCTCAAGTAACTTATTGTACTCAAGAGGTGTGTTGACGACCTCTATTGCCATAGAGACAATGTTTCCACCTAAATCGATGGGTAAGGTGATGATTATGCCATGAATCTAAAACATGTGTCCATCGAATGCTTTTAGTAGTGCTGTAGACATGTCTAGCTTAGGAGAGCCAACGTATTTCCAACAATAAATGGACATGATGCAAGTTGAGGCTTCTTCATCCTCCATTGTCCGATAGATGTTTTTCCCCAACGATCACACTATAATCTAAAAGGAAACTTGATGGGAGAGTCTATGAGTAAACTGACTAGTCTCAAAGGTGATCAATTTCGACTCTGAGGGATCAAACCTGCCTATGGAAGATAGCAAGGATTTCTGTTGTGTTGGGAATCTTTGGAGAACTTCAAGCGCCGACATGGCATAAGGTGTCTGGGCCAAATCTTCCACAATATTGTAATTATAGGCAGCTCGAGTGTTGGGATTATGTGTCATACGTAGAAGAACTCCCTTCGGGGGGTTAAGCGGTGCATCAAAACATGGCTTCTCTGTCTAAAGAGTGACACTAGGCTGGGAATAAGATGTTGCTTTTGGAGTAGCCTGGGAAGGGTCGTGAATGCCATAATTCTTGTTTCAAGTCTACAAGTTGACCATGTGGTCACACATAAACAGAGAAGCATTCAAGGATGATCCCTCTTGGTGAGGGGTACCTGCCATGCCCCCTTGCGAAGGGGTAGGATTTGTAGCAACCATATTCTAAGGTTGAGGGGGGAATGAATGAGTTAATACAATAGGTTGTTGGGGGGATCACTATTGTGTTAAAAATTGATGGATCTCATCCTTCCAAGGACACTAGTGAGTAGGATGGTCCTCCCCACAAATCGTGCAAGGAAAATGACTCTTCCTTTTATCTTTAGTTCCTCCCTCATAGGTGTTTTGGGTGGAGGTAGTGCCTTTCTCATTATTGGAATTATTCTTCTTGTTCCTCTTTTTCTTACCTCCAGGTTGCTGAGGATTCTTTGGTTGTGTGGATTGCACCGAATTCACGTCGGAGGTTTGAGAAGGGACTGCAATAGTTTGAGCATTAGTGCCAATAAATGATGAGTGAGACTTAATGGACATTTGACCCATATGATCAGCTAACTGGTTCACAAATGTATGTGAAACAAAAACAACCACACAATTGGCATGTGGTCTTGGGTTGGGTTTCATGGATCATTTGACGGGAGAGGAGCATTTGGTATGATGGCATGTAGAGTACTTGATCGAGAATAGATCAAGTCCAAATGTTGGGCACACAAAATGGCCTGCTCCTCGATGGTTTCCCCAGCCATAGCTACATCCTGGACAATGGGTGGTAAGAGGGACTTGGTAAACCACTTTCGCTCATTGGATTAGTGGAAGTGGAAAGAGCTCCACTTCCCATGCTGAAACCAAATCTCGACCCCCCACTAGAAAAGAATCTGGAAGTGGGCGTTGAAGGGATGGGCTTTGGGATGCTAGGGATAATAAAAGATGGAGTTGATGACACAACTGATGTCCCCTAGATGGAGGAACCAAAAACAAAAGGTGTGGACAGTGTAGGTCCTATTAAGACCTAAGTTTGCACCCCTACCCTTTGACTCTTTTGCCCTATTATATCACATAAATTTTTCAAGGTCAACAGATCGTTCAATTCCTTTGTTTGCACATGTAACAACCATGATAACAAAAATATGTCAATTTCGGGCTCAGATTGTAGGAGCAGACAGATTAAAATTCCAATGGTGGAGATCCAACAGGTCACTCAGATCGACCGTTTTTGTGCATTCGGAGTGTCAAAATTGCGTGGGGTTTAACATCAAGAGTGAACCCACGAAGTACCGGAACCCTGAAGTACTGAAGCGTCAAAGCTCCAAAGAGACACGTCACTTCAGGCTCGTACTACTTCAGGACATTTCCATGCTTTACATCCAGAAACTCCCGAAGTCCAAAGTGTCGGAGACACATGGCTCTCATCGCCAGATACATGTGGCATTCATCTAGAGCTGACACGTGGCGCTCATATATTGAGACATGTGGCACTCATTTCAGGCCAACACATCACTCCGGGATTTTTCCATCCAGAGCAAGCACAGTTCTCCGAATCCCGGAGCCTCGAAGTCCCAAAATATTTAAATGGTAAAAATGGCTTAATCCAGGTTTAATTAGTGATAAGAACACACTAATCACTTCACAAGTTTGGCACTATGGGAGTTATATACACTTTTCATTCAAAATATCCCAAACTCCGAAGTGTCGAGAGACTGCCATGTCACTCCGGGAGAAAGTCACTTCAGGAGATATTCATGCTCCACGTTCAAAAGCTCTCGAGCTCTAAGAAATTTTCACCATCGCTAAATCAAATAGGGGATTTCTAATATGGAAGATAGATAGAAATTTAGCAGGGGCACTAAAGTAGTAGGGTCACCCAGATCTTGGACCTTGACTAGATCAATGGCCATGCTTCATTGCGGGGACACTACTTGCTTGAGCGTTAAAATCCTTGAGCGGTCCCGCAATTGAAACCACAGTATGGCGAAAGGGCTATGTGGCGAAAGGTGGTGAATTGCGGGCTCAAAAGCGGTGTGTATCCAAACCACCTTTGACGGCCCCGCAATCACATGCTTATTCAGCGTCAAATCCAACAACCCCCTAGGCATTAAGCCTCATTGCGATCCTGAGGAAGAGAGAAGTTAAGGAAAAAGGAGTGGTGGTTGAAACCTCGAATCACTCCGTAAATAGAAAGCATGGAGGGTCTGGCCGTGGAGACATAACTGTCAGCCCGAGGTACCACGATGGACAATTTTTTCCTGCAGGCCCATGCTGATATAATCTTGCATCTGAAAGAAGGATACATGCACAGTCTGACAGAAGGATGCACAGAAGTAAATATTTGAATGGGATGGACAGATCACACTCCTGGCAGTTGTGGACTGATCTGAGTATAAATAGATTAGTTCGAAACTTTGTTATGGTCGTCAATTGGTTGAGAAGAGCTACCTATTTTTGTAATATTTTGATAACAAAGTTGTTCTCTGGTTTTTTATGAGACTTGAGACTTTCGCATTAATAGAAGTCAGCTTATTTCATCTCTTTGTTTAAACTATGCTGAAACACTCGTGCATGGAGGATCCAGATGAGGGTTGTGGTTGTATTATAATGTAGGTTTGATTATAATGTTGTTGTGACGTGTTCCAGTACTTTTCTTTGTTATCTTATTTCCCCTTATGTTGAAGTGCTCATGCATGGAGGATCTAAACGATTTGTTATAGTCACATGGTAATGGAGGTTTGATTATTATGCTGCTATGACATATTTTGGTGTCTGAAACTTGAGTTCAAGAGTGCTCTTGTGCCTGATTTTTTCTTCACCAAGCTGCTTGAAAGCCAGATTCTCATGGCATATTTGTCCACCTTTCTCACTAAGTCTTCCTTCTGCTCACCTTTAAACCTAAACCTCTGACTAAAGTTAATGAGGACTTCATATCCCTATGCATTTCTTGTCATGTTTCTGTGTTAAATCATTCTTGTACTAAGCTTTGTTCATTTGAACTCCACTCATAAACCTACCTCCACAAACATTTTGATGGGTACTGGGCTTATCCTTTTGTAGTCTGAGGGTGACTCTCAGTGGTAAGACCCTATACATCCATCGAGTCTGATTTTTTTTGTGTGTTTTCTAAGCTTATTCTCCATGATTTAATGACACAACTTCAACATCCCTCACCCGTCTTTAATTGTTTTGCACAATATTTTGCTTTCTTGAAAAGTGATTACATGTTCTAGTTTGAGTTTGAAAATACTCATCATAATGTTTACCACTAAATGAGCATGCATTAGGTCCACCAATTCCTTTGTATGCACATGAAACTTCCGTAGAAAAAACGCAACAATTTAGAGCAATCCATTTCAGTCTTAGATTGTAAGAAAACAGACAGGTTCAATTTTCAACGGTGGATATCCAACAGTCAGTTCAGATCAATGGCTCTTGTGCATTCAAAGTTTCAAAATTGCACGGGATTTAACAACAAGCGCGAACCTCTGAAGTGTCGAAGTGTCGGATTGCTGAAGTGTCAAATTTTTGAAGTGTCGAAGTCCCAAAGTGACGACAGGATGTCATGTCACTCCAAGAGAGTTTCACTTCAGGAGTTTTCAATCAAGAGAAGAACACAAAACTCCCAAACGTCGAAGGGCTGACAACACATGGCATTCATTGGATGACACGTGGTGCTCATCTATTGATACACGTGGCATCAATCTAGCGCTGACACGTGGTACTCATTTTAGGCACCTTTGGGAACGTCATCCATGCTATTCCTGGTGACACATATCACCCTTCTTTCTATGACATGTTAGCGATATGATGTGAGGCCACCACATCACTCCGGGCCAGTACCACTCTGGAATATTTCCAAGCACAACATTTAGAAGTCCTTAAGAGACAGAGTCCTGAAGTCCTTAAATGATGATGGTTAAAGTAATATTGGGTTAATAAGTTATTAGTGTTGGTTAATGACTCTGGGATTTCTATCCTTCAGAGGATATGTATTCTCTGTGCTCTGAAGCTCCCGAACACCAAAGAGCCGGAGACACGTGGCACTCTCTTATCATGACACATGGCACTCATTTTAAGCACCTTTGGATACATCATCTCTACTATTTCGGGTGACACATGTCACTCTTCTTTTCATGACACATCGTCGGTTGTGACAATAGGTTGCAACATCACTTTGGAGTATTGTCACTCCGAGAGTTTTCAACCTAGAGCAAGCGCATTTCCCCAAATATCCGAAGCTCTGAAGTCCTGAAATATTTAACGATACAAAGATCTTAATATCGGGTTAATTAGAAATAAGCATTGGTTAATGACTTTGGGAGATTGTGACTCCCGGAGATATGTATACTTTGCATTAAAAAACTCCTGAACTCTGAAGTGCCGAAGTGACAAGAGGATGCCACGTCACTACGAGAGACCTTCATGCTTCACATTCAAGAGCTCGTGAACGCCGAAGATTTGGAGACACGTGGCCTATCCTCATTAACTACCTGTTTTGAAAGGTTTTAAAAGGCGCCAAGGGAAGAGAGCACTAATAGACCATGACCAGGCCATCACAGAGCAAGACAAAGAGAAAGGGTCGGTTATGGTCAAGACAGAGAAGCATGATGACATGCAACAACCAGTGAATTGGAGGAACTATACTTCAGACTGCAGAAGGAGTATCCAAGATTCCAGAAAAAGCACCAAAAGACTTGCTTCTTCCCCCCCAGGAGATAAGTTGAAGAAGAACGCTGCCAACACATCTAGTTATCTCCCAGTGGCCTCCAAAAATGCGCATGCATGCCAGTGCTCAGTACATAACTCAATTATGTCGCTCCTAGTCATTTTATGTCAAATCTCAGTTCACTCTAGCATTTGCATTAGTTTAGTTTTATCATTAGCAGTAGTTTAAATTGTTTAAGTCAAGACTTTTTAAGGCACAATAAGTGGTCATCTGCGAACCACCTTTTTGTTGATTTAAGTTTGAAGTATACATTACTATACTCCTGTAGTATTTAGTTAAGTTAATAAGTGTTTTACAACTGTGAGTATAGAGTTAAGCCTCAATTCTAGAGGAAGAGAGCCTCTACAACTCTGATAAATATGCAGTTTTTGTATGTTTGAAGGGTGGATGTTTTGGGAAAAGAAGATCAATACATCAGTTGGTTGAACCTGTTCTATGCATGGATTAAAGCTCTCTACCTGGTGCATATGCTCTTGATGACAGTGTGTTTTGTCTAAACCTATATGTGTTTTTATCT
>JZKD02S1614729.1:299738-313134 GCA_000966675.3 Picea glauca | reverse complement strand
CACATTGGTTTCAACATTTTTGCAATTTTAAGCCCCCCTCCCTCCGAAAAAAAGGGTGTTACTTGTAGCATCACTTTTTGATTTGGGGGTTGATTTTAAGGTTTTTGATGCCATGGTACCGGTCGTTGATGCCATGGTTTCAAACAAGTTGTAATTTTAATCTTGAAAAAAGGGAGGTGATTCCAGGAGCACCACGTTTTGATTTGGGGGTTGATTTTAAAGTTTTTATTGCTATGATATCAACCATCAGGATCATAGCTATACACAAGTTGTAATTTTAACCTAAAAAAAGGGTGATTATGGTATCACCACTTTTTTTATTCAAGGGTTGACTTTTAATATTTTTGTTGTAATGATACTGATTGTCAAGGCCATGGTTTCCAAAAAGTTGTAATTTTAACCTCGAAAAAAAGTGGGTGATTCTAGGAGCACAATTTTTCCATTCGAGGGTTGATTTTAAGGTTTTTGTTGCAATGGCATCGGTTGTCAGGCCATGGTTTCAAACAAGTTGTCATTTTAACCTAAAAAACAAAAACAAAGAAACAAGTGATTCTAGGTGCACCACTTTTTGGGTTGAGGGTTGATTTTAATGTTTTTGTTTGCAAGATGATGAGGTTTTAATGGCATGGTTGCTAAATGTTGTAATTTTAACGTTGAAAAAGAGGGGTGATTTTGGGAGTACCACTTTTCAATTTGAGGTATAAATAACCACTAAATGAGAACTCTAAAAAATGAGAACTTTGGAGGGTTCTTATCAAGTCGGTAATTAAGTTTTTACTTGTTGAATATGATATTTTGTTATTTTGGATATGAGAACCATATTTGATTAATGATACTAGCATGTGGCTTGTTGTTCCATTTAACTAGTAGATAAAACTAATGTTTCACTTATGATTATGATACATGCATTATCATTATTAATTAGCACAATTTACTCTGGTGATTGAAGGATACAATATATATTGATTTCGTTGTGCTCAATGTATTTCCATGGCTAGTTGGTCCAATGATGTATTGTGATGTTTTAAGGAACTAAAAGTTGTTTGAGGAATAATGAAGTTTAAATTTATGATTCTCGGGACCCACACTGACCTAGGTTAGATGTTAGAAGTAGCTCAAATGAATGTTAATCATGTGGTGGAAATCTCACCCTGGGAAAGGACCTTTGCTCAAAGAGAATAGTCAACATAGAAGTTAGTAACTTGTGAGGTTTCATAAGGGAAATATTGGTTTAAAACATTTGAAATATGGTTCCAAAGTTGATTTAATGTTTAATGCCTTGTAGATTTTAACCTTGTACAATATTTACTGCAAACAAATTTTCAGTAAAAGAACAGAAAATATACAATGGAAAATACACACATTACACAGAGAGTTTTCCCCTGGAAACCCAAACCGGGAAAACCAACATATTCTATATTCATTCATAGTGATACATTGTTTAAAATACAATAAACATATAGGAGCCAGTGACATCCAAAACCATAACCCAATGACATGGATTAGTCAACAACCAGATTTCCTTAACTGGAAATAGAAAACCATCGAAAAAAACCATGTGTTTAAAAACCTCTCAACAATGGACATGAAAATCGAGGTGAAACAAAAAATGAGGAAAAAATGCGACACATTTCCCCGAGGAAAAACATTTCTCAGGGTCACTGCCCCCGAACCCCCGCACAGGGGGCTATCACCCTCCTACACAACGTAGAAGACACTGCTACTAGTTGTGCAAATAATATAACATATACCCAACATTCTCCCACTTGTTTTCTTTGCATACAAGGGGTTACAGGGTTACATAGTCAACAATGCCGATGAATCCTCTACACCAAGAGAACTTATCAATGCTCATAGATTTTGTTAATGAATCTGCAACATTATTCAAAGTGTCCACCTTCATCAACAACACTTTCTCATCTTCAACCATGTCTCTCACAAAGTGATATTGAATATCAATATTCTTTGTCTTTGAATGATAAGTTGAGTTCTTCGCCAGGAAAATTGCACTCTGACTGTCACAATCTATCCTTACAACTTGTTGTACCAACCTAATACTTGAATGTAATATTTGTAACCATATTGTTTCCTTGCTTGCATGAGTGGCTTCCATGTATTAAACTTGTTTAGTTGAAAGTGAAACTACATCCTATCCTTTTCTCATCCAACTGATTTCTCCTCCAAACAGGTTAAACACATACCTGCTTGTAGATCTCCTACGATCCAGATCTCTAGCCCAATCTACATCCACAAAGCCATGTATGTCCAACACTCTGTCCAATCTTGGTATTTCTTTGTAGCACAATCCATAGCTAGCAGTGCCACGCAAATACCTGAAAACCCTTTATATTGTTGTCCAATGCTCCTTCTCTGGTTTTGACATATACCTGCTCAAAACTCCCACTACATGTGCAATGTCCGGTCTAGTACAGACCATTGCATACATCAAACTACCAACTGCACTCGCATATGGAACATGAGACATGTCCTCCTCCTCTTCTTGTGTCTCGGGACACTAATCTGCATATAAATTTACACCAACAGGAATAGGGACCTTCACTAGTTTACATTCCTGCATATTAAACCTATGCAATATTGTCTTGACATATTTTCTCTGATTTAACCAGAGTTTCCTCTTTTTCTAATCTCTTTTAGTTTCCATGCCCAAAATGAAATTTGAAGAACTGAGATCCCTCATGTCAAATTTAGAGGACAACTGATTTTTCACATATTGGATAATCTCCTTGTTGTTTCCTATCAGCAACATGTCATCCACATACAAGACAAAATAAATCAAATGATCACCAATTAATTTAGAATACACACAGTGATCCTCTTTGCTTCTTGTGAAGCTAAGTCCCAACATATAAGTATCAAATTTTTGATACCACATCCTTGGTGATTGTTTTAAACTATACAGGGACTTTTTCAACTTGCATACCAACTCCTTCTTTCCCTTCAAATCAAAGGCTTCTGGCTGCTTCATATAGATTTCTTCTTCTAGATCCCCATGTAGGAATGTTATCTTCACATCCATCTATTCTACTTCAAAATCAAATGCAGCAATAACAGATAACATAAATCTTATAGAATTTAACTTGGCAACAGGGGAAAAAAATATCACCAAAATCAATTCCCTCAACCCGGGAATAACCCTTTGCTACTAACTAAGATTTGTATTTCTCCACTTTGCCTTCTCCATTCAACTTATTTTTAAATACCCATTTGTTTCCAATGGGATTTATTTCAGTCGACAACTCCACTAGATCCCATGCCTCATTAATATCCAAGGGTGTCATTTCTTCATCCATGGCCTTTTTCCAGAGCTTTCCATTCTCTGAATCCACTGCCTCCCTGACAGTTCTAGGATCATCATCGGTAATAGACAAAGAAAAAATTGAACGGAAATAAGATGGAGTATACCTTTCTAGTAGCCTTCTTTCTCCAACCGATCTCCTCAATACTGGAGTATGAGGATCTTCTTCTTCTAATTCTTGTTCTTCTGTAGAGTCTGATTCATCATCCTTTAAATCAAACTCTATTTTCTTTGGTTCTTCCTTACTTGGTAGGACTTCCTGTTTAACAACATTGTTCATTTCTCTAAATACCACATCTCGAATATACACAACCTTTTTAGTTTCTGGGTTCCAAAGCTTATCACATTTGAGACCATCTTTATTCCCAATAAAGATACACTTTTCAGCCTTCTTATTAGCTTACTCATGTTTTCCTTTGGAACATGAACATAGGCCTCACAACCAAATACCTTGATATGTGTGAGAGAAGGTTTCTTACTAGTCCATACCTCTTGTGGAGTATTTTCATCCAGCGTTGATGAGGGTAATCTGTTGACCAGGTAACATGAAGTACCTATTGCCTCTTCCCATAATTCTTTCCCTAACCCGACACCACTGAGCATGCACCTTGTTTTTTCCATCAGCATCCTATTCATCCTTTCTACAACTCCATTTTGTTGAGGTGTATATGGAGTATTCTTCTGCCTTGATATACCGCACTTCTTACAGAATTCTTCAAATTCATTCCCGCAGAACTCTCCGCCATTATCTATCCTCAACACCTTAATTATTTTCTCTGTTTGATTCTCAACAAGAGCCTTAAACTCTTTAAACCTTTCAAATACTTCATATTTCTTTCTGAGGAAATATATCCAAGTATTCCTCGAGAAGTCATCTATAAATGAGACATAGTACCCATATTTTCCCAATGATGGAACTGACATAGGACCAAACATATCACTGTGAACTAGCTGTAAAATTCCTTTTGTCCTCATTTCACCAGAAGGGAATCTTACCCGATTATTCTTCCCATATACACAATGTTAACATAAATCAAAATCCAGAGAGTAGTTAGACATACCTTCAACCATAGCTTTACCGTATAGTAGTCGAAGACCCTTCTCTCCGATATGCCCCAGTCTTTGATGCCACATCATAACCTTTTCTCCAGAGATTGTAGGAGTTCTTTCTTCTTCAACTCCAATATCAGGAACAATGGAACTATTACAACCATCACTAATAGTGCTTCCTTGCAGCTTATACAGAGTTCCAAACCGAACTCCCTTCAGCAACACCATTGCTCCTCGAACCATCCTGTAGGTTGCCTTTTCAAATATTGTTTTTACCCATGCATCGTCCATTTTGCTTACAGAAATTAAATTTCTAGACAAACCTGGGATGTGCAGAACACTAGGTAGTGTTCTAATCCTTCCATCTATGAGCCTCAACTTGACTTTTAATTGTCCTATGATTCTGGTTATCGAATCATCACCTAGGAAAACATTACCTCCATCATACCTTTCATATTCACAGAACCACACCCTATGGGGAGTCATATGAAAGGATGCACTTGAGTCAACCAACCATGCCTCGTGATCTGCATGTGTACTTGAAGAAGCCAAGTACACATTCCCTCCTTCTTCCTTGGAGATATTTTCTTCTGTAGAAGGAGCTTCTTCAGATCCCTTATTTTTCTCAATTTTGGATCTACACTACTTCTTGTAGTGCCCTTCTTTTCCACATCTCCATCATACCTTTACAAACTTTCCAGAATATTTAGATCTACCCTTAGACTTAGATCTCCCACTTGAGGACTTAGATCTATTTCTTTCCCGAGATCGTCCTCTTGCAAATAATGCGTATGTGCTCTGTCCTTCCATGTTCTTCCATCTCATCTCCTCCGACAATAAGGATGTGACCACTTCATCAAACTTCAAGGCAGTTGTATTACTACCTATGGCCACAACCAGACTATCCCACGAGTCTGGTAAAGAGCACAGTAAAATGATACACTTATCTTCATCTGAAATTNTTTTAAGGTTTTTGATGCAATGGTACCGGTTGTTGATGCCATGGTTTCAAACAAGTTGTAATTTTAATCTTGAAAAAAGGGAGGTGATTCTAGGAGCACCACGTTTTGATTTGGGAGTTGATTTTAAAGTTTTTATTGCTATAATATCAACCATCAGGGTCATAGTTATCCACAAGTTGTAATTTTAACCTAAAAAACTGGTGATTATGGTATCACCACTTTTTTTATTCAAGGGTTGACTTTTAATATTTTTGTTGTAATGATACTGATTGTCAAGGCCACAGTTTCCAAAAAGTTGTAAATTTAATCTCGAAAAAAAGTGGGTGATTCTGGGAGCACAATTTTTCCATTCGAGGGTTGATTTTAAGGTTTTTGTTGCAATGGCATTGGTTGTCAGGCCATGGTTTCAAACAAGTTGTCATTTTAACCTAAAAAAAAAACAAAGAAACAAGTGATTCTAGGTGCACCACTTTTTGGGTTGAGGGTTGATTTTAATGTTTTTGTTTGCAAGATGACGAGGTTTTAATGACATGGTTGCTACATGTTGTAATTTTAACGTTGAAAAAGAGGGGTGATTTTGGGAGTACCACTTTTCAGTTTGAGGTATAAATAACCACTAAATGAGAAATCTAAAAAATGAGAACTTTGGAGGTTTCTTGTCAAGTTGGTAATTAAGTTTTTACTTGTTGAATATCATATTTTGTTATTTTGGATACGAGAACCATATTTGATTAATGATACTAGCATGTGGCTTGTTATTCCATTTGACTAGGAGATAAAACTAATGCTTCACTTATGATTATGATAAATGCATTATCATTATTAATTAGCACAATTTACTCTAGTGATTGAAGGATACAATATATATTGATTTCGTTGTGTTCAATGTATTTCCATGGCTAGTTGGTCCAATGATATAATGTGATGTTTTAAGGAACTAAAATTTGTTTGAGGAATGGTGAAGTTTAAATTTATGATTCTCGGGACCCACACTGACCTAGGTTAGATGCTAGGAGTAGCTCGAATGAATGTTAATCATGTGGTAGAATCTCACCCCGGGAAAGGACCTTTGCTAAAAGAGAATAGTCAACATAGAAGTTAGTACCTTGTGAGGTTTTATAAGGGAAATATTGGTTTAAAACATTTGAAATATGGTTCCAAAGTTGATTTAATGTTTAATGCCTTGTAGATTTTAACCTTGTACAATATTTACTACAAACAAATTTTCAGTAAAAGAACAGAAAATATACAATGGAAAATACACACATTACACAGAGAGTTTTCCCCTGGAAACCCAAACCGGGAAAACCAACATATTCTATATTCATTCATAGTGATAAATTGTTTACAATACAATAAACATATAGGAGCCATCGACATCCAAAACCATAACCCAATGACATGGATTAGTCAACAACCAGATTTCCTTAACCGGAAATAGAAAACCATCGAAAAAAACCATGTGTTGAAAAACCTCCCAACAATGGACATGAAAATCGAGGTGAAACGAAAAACGAGGAAAAAATGTGACACGTTTCTCGAGGAAAAAAATTTCTCAGGGTCGCTGCCCCCGAACCCTCGCATAGGAGGCTATCATCCTCCTACACAACGTAGAAGACACTGTTACTAGTTGTGCAAATAATATTACATATACCCAACATTCTCCCACTTGTTGTTTTCTTTGCATACAGGGGGTTACAGGGTTACATAGTCAACAATGTCGATGGATCCTCTACACCAAGAGAACTTCTCAATGCTCACAGATTTTGTTAATGAATTTGCAACATTCTTCAAAGTGTCCACCTTCATCAACAACACTTTTTTTTCTTCAACCATGTCTCTCACAAAGTGATATTGAATATCAATATTCTTTGTCTTTGAATGATAAGTTGAGTTCTTCGCCAGGAAAATTGCACTCTGACTGTCACAATCTATCCTTACAGCTTGTTGTACCAACCCAATACTTGAAAACAATATTTGTAACCATACTGCTTCCTTGCTTGCATGAGTGGCTACCATGTATTCAACTTCTCTAGTTGAAAGTGCAACTACATCCTATCCTTTTCTCATCCAACTGACTGCTCCTCCAAACAGGTTAAACACATACCCGCTTGTAGATCTCCTACGATCCAGATCTCTAGCCCAGTCTGCATCCACAAATCCATGTATGTCCAACACTCTGTCCAATCTTGGTATTTCTTGGTAGCACAATCCATAGCTATCAGTACCACGCAAATACTTGAAAACCCTTTTTATTGTTGTCCAATGCCCCTTCCCTGGTTTTGACATATACCTGCTCAAAAATCCCACTGCATGTGCAATGTCCGGTCTAGTACAAACCATTGCATACATCAAACTACCAACTACACTCGCATATGGAACATGAGACATGTCCTCCTCCTCTTCTTGTGTCTTGGGACACTGATCTGCATATAAATTTACACCAACAAGAATAGGGACCTTCACTGGTTTACATTCTTGCATATTAAACCTATGCAATATTGTCTTGACATATTTTCTCCAAGTTAACCAGAGTTTCCTCTTTTTCTGATCTCTTTTAGTTTCCATGCCCAAAATGAAATTTGAAGAACCGAGATCCTTCATGTCAAATTTAGAGGACAATTGATTTTTCACATCCTGGATAATCTCCTTGTTGTTTCCTATCAACAACATGTCATCCACATATAAGACGAAATAAATCAAATGATCACCAATTGATTTAGAATACACACAGTGATCCTCTTTGCTTCTTGCGAAGCTAAGTCCCAACATATAAGTATCAAATTTTTGATACCACATCCTTGGTGATTGTTTTAAACCATACAGGGACTTTTTCAACTTGCATACCAGCTCCTTCTTTCCCTTCAAAGCAAAGGCTTATGGCTGCTTCATATAGATTTCTTCATTCAGATCCCCATGTAGGAATGTTATCTTCACATCCATCTGTTCTACTTTAAAATCAAATGCAGCAATAATGGATAACATAAATCTTATAGAATTTAACTTGGAAACAAGAGAAAAAATCTCACCAAAATCAATTCCCTCAACCCAGGAATAACCCTTTGCTACTAACTGAGATTTGTATTTCTCCTCTTTGCCTTCTCCATTCAACTTATTTTTAAATACCCATTTGTTTCCAATGGGATTTCTTCTAGTCGAAAACTCCACTAGATCCCATGCCTCATTTGTATCCAAGGATGCCATTTCTTCATCCATGGCCTTTTTCCAGATCTTTCCATTCTATGAATCCACTGCCTTCTGATGATTCTAAGATCATCATCAGTAATAGACAAAGAAAAAATTGAATGGAAATAATATGGAGTATACCTTTCTGGTATCCTTCTTTCTCAAACCGATCTCCTCAATACTGGAGTATGAGGATCTTCTTCTTCTGATTCTTGTTCTTTTGTAGAGTCTGATTCATCATCCTTTAAATCAAACTCTATTTTCTTTGGTTTTTCCTTACTGGGTAGGACTTATTGTTTAACAACATTGTTCATTTCTCTAAATACCACATCTCGAATATACACAACCTTTTTAGTTTCTGGGTTCCAAAGCTTATCACATTTGAGACCATCTTTATACCCAATAAAGATACACTTTTCAACCTTCTTATCTAGATTACTCATGTTTTCCTTTGGAACATGAACATAGGCCTCACAACCAAATACCTTGAGATGTGTGAGAGAAGGTTTATTACTAGTCCATACCTCTAGTGGAGTATTGTCATACAACATTGATGAGGGTAATCTGTTGACTAGGTAACATGAAGTACCTATTGCCTCTTCCCATAATTCTTTCCCTAACTTGACACCACTGAGCATGCACCTTGTTTTTTCCATCAGCATCATTTTCATCCTTTCTACAACTCCATTTTGTTGAGGTGTATATGGAGTATTCTTCTGCCTTGATATACCACACTTCTTACAGAATTCTTCAAATTAATTCCCGCAGAACTCTCCGCCATTATCCGTCCTCAACACCTAAATTATTTTCTCTGTTTGATTCTCAACAAGAGCCTTAAACTCTTTAAACCTTTCAAATAATTCAGATTTCTTCCTGAGGAAATATATCCAAGTATTCCTCTAGAAGTCATCTATAAATGAGACATAGTACCTAGATTTTCCAAATGATGGAACTGACACAGGACCAAACACATCACTGTGAACTAGCTGTAAAATTCCTTTTGTCCTCGTTGCACCAGAAGGGAATCTTACCTGATTATGCTTCCCATATACACAATGTTAACATAAATCAAAATCCAGAGAGCAGTTAGACATACCTTCAACCATAACTTTACCATGTAGTAGTCGAAGACCCTTCTCTCCGATATGCCCCAGTCTTTGATGCCACATCATAACCTTTTCTCCAGAGACTGTAGGAGTTATTTCTTCTTCAACTCCAATATCAGGAACAATGGAACTATTACAACCATCACTAATAGTGTTTCCTTGCAGCTTATACAGAGTTCCAAACTGAACTCCCTTCAGCAACACCATTGCTCCTCGAACCATCCGGTAGGTTTCCTTTTCAAATATTATTTTTACCCCTGCATCGTCCATTTTGCTTACATAAATTAAATTTCTAGCCAAACTTGGGATGTGCAGAACACTAAGTAGTGTTCTAATCCATCCATCTATGAGCCTCAACTTGACTTTTCCTTGTCCTATGATTCTGGTTGTCGAATCATCACCTAGGAAAACATTACCTCCATCATATCTTTCATATTCATAGAACCACACCCTATGGGGAGTCATATGAAAGGATGCACCTGATTCAACCAACCATGCCTCGTGATCTGCATGTGTGCTTGAAGAATCCAAGTACACATTCCCTCCTTCTTCCTTGGAGATATTTTCTTCCGTAGAAGGAGCTTCTTCAGATCCCTTATTTTTCTCAATTTTGGATCTACACTACTTCTTGTAGTGCCCTTCTTTTCCACATCTCCAGCATACCTTTACAAACTTTCCAGAATATTTATATCTACCCTTAGACTTAGATCTCCCACTTGAGGACTTAGATCTATTTCTTTCCTAGGAGCGTCCTCTTGTAAATAATGTGTATGTGCTCTGTCCTTCCATGTTCTTCCATCTCATCTCCTCCAACAATAAGGATGTGACCACTTCATCAAACTTCAAGGCAGTTGTATTACTACCTATGGCCACAACCAGACTATCCCATGAGTCTGGTAAAGAGCATAGTAAAATGATACACTTATCTTCATCTGAAATTTTTAATCTCAACAGATACTAACTGACTTACCACATTATTGAAGGCATTCAAATGCTCTGCCACTGAGTCTCCATCTCTCATCCTCGAGTTATACAGATTCTTTCTCAGGAAAAGTTTATTTACTAGGGACTTAGACTGATACAACTTCCCCAACTTTTCCCATAAATCTTTGGCTGTAGCTTCCTCTGATACATTCAGTAATATTGAATCTGAGAGACACAATCGAATTTTACTCTTTGCCTTTCGATACAAATTTTTCCAGTCATCTGTTGAGGTTCCTGTAGGTGTAGTACTTGGATCCACTACAATCCACTGATATCTATCCACCAACAGATCTTCCATCTTGAGCTTCGACAACTCAAAACTTTTCCCATTAAACTTCTCGATCTCCATTTTCGAACTGCTCACCATTTCTTTTCACCTGAAAAATAAATACCACAGATCTCCCAATAGACCAAGGATTATCATAGTCCTGAGCCAAACCCTTGACCACAAAGGTGTCCCCCTGAAGCCAACAAAGCTCTAATACCAAATGTAGATTTTAACCTTGTACAATATTACTGCAAACAAATTTTCAATAAAAGAACAGAAAAGATACAATGGAAAATACACACATTACATAGATATTTTTCCCCTGGAAACCCAAACCGGGAAAACCAACATTTTATATATTCATTCATAGTGATACATTGTTTACAATACAATATACATATAGGATCCAACAACATCCAAAACCCCAACCTAGTGACCTGGATTAGTCAACAACCCTAATTCCTTAATCAGAAATAGAAAACCATCGATAAAAACCATGTGCCGAAAAACCTCCCAACAATGGACACAAAAATTGAGGTGAACCAAAAAATGAGGAAAAAATGNATTGGTTGTCAGGCCATGGTTTCAAACAAGTTGTCATTTTAACCTAAAAAAACAAAACAAAGAAAGAAGTGATTCTAGGTGCACCACTTTTTGGGTTGAGGGTTGATTTTAATGTTTTTGTTTGCAAGATGACGATGTTTTAATGACATGGTTGCTAAATGTTATAATTTTAACATTGAAAAAGAGGGGTGATTTTGGGAGTACCACTTTTCAGTTTGAGGTATAAATAACCACTAAATGAGAACTCTAAAAAATGAGAACTTTGGAGGTTTCTTGTCAAGTCATTAATTAAGTTTTTACTTGTTGAATATGATATTTTGTTATTTTGGATACGAGAACCACATTTGATTAATGATACTAGCATGTGGCTTGTTATTCCATTTGACTAGGAGATAAAACTAATGTTTCACTTATGATTATGATACATGCATTATCATTATTAATTAGCACAATTTACTCTAGTGATTGAAGGATACAATATATATTGATTTCGTTGTGCTCAATGTATTTCCATGGCTAGTTGGTCCAATGATGTAATGTGATGTTTTAAGGAACTAAAAGTTGTTTGAGGAATGGTGAAGTTTAAATTTATGATTCTCGGGACCCACACTGACCTAGGTTAGATGCTAGGAGTAGCTCGAATGAATGTTAATCATGTGGTAGAAATCTCACCCTGGGAAAGGACCTTTGCTCAAAGAGAATAGTCAACATAGAAGTTAGTACCTTGTGAGGTTTTATAAGGGAAATATTAGTTTAAAACATTTGAAATATGGTTCCAAAGTTGATTTAATGTTTAATGCCTTGTATATTTTAACCTTGTACAATTATTACTGCAAACAAATTTTCAGTAAAAGAACAGAAAATATACAATGGAAAATACATACATTACACAGAGAGTTTTCCCCTGGAAACCCAAATCGGGAAAACCAACATATTCTATATTCATTCATAGTGATACATTTTTTACAATACAATAAACATATAGGAGCCAGCGACATCCAAAACCATAACCCAATGACATGGCTTAGTCAACAACCAAATTTCCTTAACCGGAAATAGAAAACCATCGAAAAAAACCATGTGCCGAAAAACCGCCCAACAATGGACATGAAAATCGAGGTAAAATGAAAAACGAGGAAAAAATGTGACACGTTTCTCGAGGAAAAAAAATTCTCAGGGTCGCTGCCCCCAAACCGCTGCACAAGAGGCTATTGTCCTCCTACACAACGTAGAAGACACTGCTACTAGTTGTGCAAATAATATAACATATACCCAACATTCTCCCACTTGTTGTTTTCTTTGCATACAGGGGGTTATAGGGTTACATAGTCAACAATGCCGATGGATCCTCTACACCAAGAGAACTTCTCAATGCTCACAGATTTTGTTAATGAATCTGCAACATTCTTCAAAGTGTCCACCTTCATCAACAACACTTTCTTTTCTTCAACCATGTCTCTCACAAAGTGATATTGAATATTAATATTCTTTGTCTTTGAATGATAAGTTGAGTTCTTTGCCAGGAAAATTGCACTCTGACTGTCACAATCTATCCTTACAGCTTGTTGTATCAACCCAATACTTGAACACAATATTTGTAACCATACTGCTTCCTTGCTTGCATGAGTGGTTGCCATGTATTCAGCTTCTCTAGTTGAAAGTGCAACTACATCCTATCCTTTTCTCATCCAACTAATTGCTCCTCCAAACAGGTTAAACACATATCCGCTTGTAGATCTCCTACGATCCAGATCTCTAGCCCAGTCTGCATCCACAAATCCATGTATGTCCAACACTCTGTCCAATCTTAGTATTTCTTGGTAGCACAATCCATAGCTAGCAGTACCACGCAAATACCTAAAAACCCTTTTTATTGTTGTCCAATGCTCCTTCCCTGGTTTTGACATATACCTGCTCAAAACTCCCACTGCATGTGCAATGTCCGGTCTAGTACAAACCA
>JZKD02S1614729.1:127760-144308 GCA_000966675.3 Picea glauca | reverse complement strand
AATAAGTCGACCCATGGGTGATCAAGGATAAATAATGGACCTTGATAGATTTTATATCGAGGATAAACAATGGACCTATATGTGTGTGTGTGTGTGTGTGTGTATTTGGTTTTTAATAAAATACAGAATGTTGAGTTTTTGCTAAAGGGATGGCCTTCACATGTTACGATGTCATGAGAGGAGTGGGAAAGAGGGAGGCCATCATTGTTTTGAATGAATCTTCTAGGCAGTACCCTGCTTAATTAAAATGATATAGATATGAATTGTCCTCAACCCTAGAAACTAACTATCAATCAAGATAGTAGTTGGAATAGTTCTTGAAGGAGTTAAGAATGGATGGGAAAGTACCCTCAGGAAGTTTATGGCACTATACACGAGGTCCTAAGGGAATAAGATGAGAAGAAAAGGGGGGGAGAGAGGGTAGAAGGACTCGCTGGGGAAAATCTTGCAAAATTCCTCTCATGTCATCATACCCTGGCTCGAGGGTGGCTAGTTGTAGTGGAGTTTAACGCAACCTTACCTACGGTTGGGTGAACAGCAGTTCTCTCTACAACAATACTCAACATATCTCAATTTTTTGTAGATAAGTGTCTTGTCTACCTCTGTGTATTGATATGAATATGTGTATGGATAAATGAACATAAAAATATTTAGATGTAACCATTTGATCTGCAAATCAAATTGTGTATTTTGAAGACACCACTAACTGTGTATAATGTGTAATCGTGTGAAGAGTTTTACATTCTTGCTTGCGAGTACTTCATGTCTTGTGAAATTTATTTACGAGTGTATGCATGTGAGTAAAATTGTGTGTCTGGTATATAGGAAAGGATACAAATCTTTATGATTGTTATGCACATGTATAATTCAATGTCTGTGTACTAACTTGAGGGGAGAGACGTCCCTACTCACTGTGTGTATCGTTGTAATCCTATGGCATATGCATGTACTCTTACACACACACACACACACACACACACACATATATATATATATACCCTTTCTTATGTTCTCTATGTGCCACGATGTTGGAATGATCGAACCCAACCAGTCTTTCAAAGAATAGGGTACTATGAAGAATCCCTGAGGAAACCATGGAGTGCCTTAGTCAAGCATGAGCATCCTCGAGGCTCAGTAAGACTTGATAGGGACTCAAAGAAAGGAATTCACGTAATGGCTAAGTTTAGGTGTGGACTGTTAAGTTAGTGGAAAATCACTAATTCACTTCAAAAGAATCGTGGTTGTGGATTTGCCATGATGATTAAATTCGGGCCCTTTATCGGGATGTGGTCGAGATGTGACCTCAGTCGTTGATTGGGAGAAAGGGAAATATCCTGACCCTTCATCAACGTTGATCACAACATCATACTCCAAAATCAACAAGGGTCATTGATCTATCGGAGAGTGATCGTGGACGATCCTCTACCGTTGGGTCTGTGGAGATTAACACGGCTAGAGCCTCCTGGTTAGAATGACCTTGGAATCCCAAGGGATGATCTATACTATCCATCGGGGTGAGGTCGTAATGAAACTTCATCATAGATATTGGTGAATCTCATTGGAACAAGACCAAGGGGAAAAGGTGACGTCAACATGACGTACCCTGCTGACTAGTATCACCACCGTGTCCAAAGAGGGTACATGCTAATTGGTGATCAGAGAAAAGGGGCAAGGGAGAGTCCTTGTCAGATCGCCACATGAGTCAAGTGTCATCGAACTTGAATCGTCAGATCCATGAGATGGAGGTCCTATGTGAGTACCATGTGTCTCACCAAGATGACATCCCACATGGCTCATAGTTGATGAGCATCATCCTCGTAGTGTCCCTAAACTTAGGGTCATACAAGAAGGAAGCAAGGAAGTCGTAGACCCAGTTCCCATATCTTGACCATTAGATCCCCCGAGAGTAGATCCTGACGTCCATCATGACAATTTATGCAAAGTACATCATGGAGTTACACTCTGAAGGAGAGATCTGATTGTTGATCAATCAATATTGATGGAGCTCCGAGGAATAATCTAGGATCGTTGATCTTCCATAGTCAGAGGGACTGCGCAGATGATCGAAACTGTCCACCCTTAGTTGAAGGTTTCAGAGGATGACGTGGACAATACCACGTGTCCTGAAGGAAGAAGGCCACATGTCACCCTAAAAGGGTGCCACGTGTCACGCAATTTTGGCAGAATTATACAAGGGCCCGCAGAGAAAATGGATGCCACATGTCAAGCAGTATGTGCGTCATGTGCCACCCCACGTGTCATGCCACGCATTAGTAGGATATGTATTGACGAATTAGACGTAAGCCCAACCGAATGTGAGGAGAATGGGTTCGCAAGTCCAGCAACCCATGAACCCGACACATCATGAAACAATCTAAGTAGTGAGACTCCACAGACTCATGAAAGCAGGGTTGTAGAATTTTACCTCCACGAGTCTGTGAGTCCATGAAGATGGAAAAAATGGCTAAGTATTGAGACTCCATGGACTCATGAAAGTAGGATCGTGGAATTTTACCTCCACGAGTCTGCGAGTCCACGAAGATGAAAAAATATGGCTAAGTATTGAGACTCCATGGACTCATGAAAGTAGGGTCGTGGAATTTTACCTCTGCGAGTCCACGAAGATGGATAAAATGGCTAAGTATTGAGACTCTATGGACTCATGAAAGTAGGGTCGTATAATTTTACCCCTATGCATCTGTGAAGATGGAAAAAATGCCAAGTATTGAGACTCCATGGACTCATGAAACTAGGGTCGTGGAATTTTACCTTCGTGAATCCATGAAGATGGAAAAAATGGCTAAGTATTGAGACTCCACATATTCATTAATGTAGGGTCATAGAATTTTACCTCTGTGAATTCGCGATTCTATGAGTCCGCGAGCCTGTGTAGATGGAAATATGGCTAAGTGTTGAGATTTTACGGCATACTTGTGAAAGGAAAATTACAAAGTTATGTAGCCACGAGTCCGCGAGTCTGTGAGTTCGAGATTAAAAAGCTATTGTCATTGAAAATTCCTTGAATAAGAAAAGAACGTTGGAGATGTGAATGGAATCAAGTAAGATAAGTTAGATAAAGCAAGAAAAATTGGACACCTTATCCCTTAGAAATCCTTAAGGGGTCGGGTATGTTACAAAGTGGTATCAAAGCAAGCAACTACACTTGGCCTACTTTGGCTAACTAAGGAGTTGAATACATTTTATTAGAAAATTATAAAGGGAAGGATATATTACCCTATCCTATTTATAAGGACCTACTAATACCCAGTCGGTGACCAAGTACTTAGGCCTTTGAGTGCATCGACATTTTTTGGCCGAGAGGTAATTTATTCATGGTATAGCAGGAGGACGAGAGGCGGTAATGACACCACCCATAAGAATGAAACTATGGTCTTAGTGACCACCTTGTGTTTCCTAGTGGATGCCCTGAAAAACACCAACACGAAGTAACCTTATTCAACTCATGTGTGACTTATGTGGGCGCTTCTCGTTGGAATCATTGACCCTTTAGCGTAATTCATGACTACTTTCATGAGGTATAATGGCGTGGACCATTGATCCGACTGTAATCATCGATCACAATTTAAAATCTTACCCACCTATATTTTAACCATGGAGACCCCAACCAACGATGGGTATTGACAGACCATATGATCCTATGGTTCTTGAGTCCCCATTTTACCCAGCGCATGGAAGCCAAACAGATTTCATTGTGCAATGATTAACCCTGGAATCTCGAGAATAATAACCCAACAAATAATTAATTGTGGGGATTTATCAAAAACCTTCTTATTGGAGAGAGGAACACAGTTATATGTTGTTTTTGCGCAACTAAATAGGGATTGTATACTATTGTAAAACACTATATTTCTACAACATAAAATCAGTTTACAAATGTACCATGCTTCTTTTTTTAGATAATGGACAAGTCGACTAATAGAGAACTATTGATTCTCAGCACTTAACCAATCCAATATTTATCAAACAAGCTCTAATAACAGTGATGGTGACCCACCATGAATGGGGGGAGAGTTCCCATAAGAAAGAGGAAGAATATAATGAAAGGAGAATGACAGAAGCCCCTCCAAACTTGATTGATACCGTGAGAAGTCTCAGGGCAAAGTTGTAAAGATTTAAGTATGAAAATCACTAGATAATGAAGGAGCAGGGAAAATAGACCGAGATAAATGTGGTCCTTCTGCAAAGTCTATCAGAACTACAATGACAATTGCAACATGGGTCAACTGCCAACAACATGAGAAAACACCAATCTGAGAAAACCTAGAGTTTACTTAAAATGAAGAGGCATGAACCTGAAAGAAACAATGCAAGAAGAAACCCTCTCAACTCATCATGGAGCCAACATGCATGCCAAAACCAAAGATTCATCTGAGGATTTATCTAGCAAAGGAGTAGAAATATCCACAAAACTTTCCAACAGTAGGATTAGTTCCCATTCCCAAAAGAAGGGGAATAAAAGAAAGTACTCCAAGGGTAGGGACCCAGAGGAACTTAATAAATCCAAGCCACCTACTTTTGATGGGGAAATCAAAATAGGGAAAGAGGTGGAAGCTTGGATAGTGGGCTTGAAGAAGTATTTAAGTTCATAACTACTCTGGAAACTTGAAATCCCGAATAACTATATTCAATTTGAATGGAAAGGGATCTATATGGTGGGAAGATCTTAGAAATGTAAAAGGAATCCAAGAAAATGGGTTGTCTTGGAATAAGTTTGATAAATACTTCAAGAAGAAGTACCTTTTTTAGTGATATTATGATGAAAAGATGAATGAGTTCTATGAGCTCAAATTAGGACAACTCACTATAGATGAATACATCAACAAGTTTCTGGAATTGATGAGGTATGTACCCTACATAAAGGATGAAAAGGTAAAGATGCAATGATTTCTTAGTGGGATGACTCAATCCTTTTGTAACAGGATTGAATTTGATGAACCTAAAACTCTGGAAGATGCCATTCAGAAGGCTAGATACCATTACGAGCAACTCAACCACAAATCAAAACCCCCCAAGGAATGGAAGAATAAAAATAAGATGGGATTCAAGAATATGGGAGTTAAACCTTCAAGGTTCAACAATTCTGGGAATATTTCTGGGATGGGCTTCCTTACAAAAAGTGTGAATCATTATAACTTCCCATATCAAGGTGGAAATAGAACTATTGGATCATCCTTGGGCAGGACTGAAAGCACAAAGAAGGAACCGTTGAAATTTTGGGGTTGTGGAGAAGAACACATGTTGAGGGACTGTCCTCATAGGCAGCCAAACAAAAAGGGAAATTACAACGTCCAAGAGGCTACCACATTTGATGATGTGGCCAGAAGCATACCAAAAATCCATGCAGCTTTGGACAATAGACAAGTGGACTGATAYGGATTATTTTGAGAATGAAATGAAGGCAGAGATACAACAATTAAATATCCAAAGATATTGCAATAAACATAGAGATACAATAATGCACAATTTTTATTATTGAGAGAATGTACAGAAATTGTAAAATTATAGAGTGAATGACTCGCTAGAATGGTGGCATCTTATCTCTGAGAAGAGATGTGATGGCTACGCTCATTCACAAGAAGATGATGATGTTTACAATGAGGCTCTAGAGGCCTTCTTAACATAAATAAAATCCAAAACCCTAACCCTGGAAGATGAAATGCCAAAAGGTTTTTGGGCCCCGATGGGGGTAGTTGGTATGTCAACTTCCCAAGGGTGTAACTTTTTCATACGATCTTTGTTTGGGGGTGTTCTATACCTTTTCAGAAAGGTCTATTCGATAAGTACATATTTCGTTCAGCCCAGACAATATCTTCAAGTATCATTTGGTCGTTGTCGTGCCCAAAACAACATCATTTAGGGCCTCAAAACATCCCTGGAATTTCAAGACCCAAAAAACTGTAGAAAAACTGCCAAGGTGTAAACCTGTGTTTTGATCCAGTGGAATAGGTGGGTGGCCATGAATTTCCACCTGTATCAATCATCCCCCCTTAGTAATAAATGGTCTCCATTGCGTCAAGTCTCTAGGGAAGATTTTTCTAAGTTTGAACCTTGGTGAGCTGCTTACCTCGTTAAAGAAGTTGCCTCGCTTAGCTTGTTGAAGGTTGTTATGAACCTGTTGTTGGAGGGGTTGGATCTGTTTAACCAATTTGGCTGCATGATCTTCTTGAGTGTGGGAGGAATTTATTGGTGAAGATGCATCATGAATAACATGAAGGGATTGATCATAACTTGGTTTGATTAGGCAGTGTGGAGGCACCCTCGTAGGTGCAATAGGAATATCTTGGTGCTCTTCTACAATCTTGTTGATCTTCTTTTGCTGGATAGAAGGGTCTTGGGTCGAGGCTGCAATGGTTGCAGTTTCCTTATCTTCTTACCAGGTTGTGAATAGCCTAAACTTTATGGTATGAGAGATTAATTTGTGGCATTGTGTTGTTAGTACATTAGTCGGAACTACCTCTGGTATCCTATAGGGTTGACCCCCCGGAGTAACAATGATGCTACAGGGTTGAGACTCATAAATAGCATGACGCCTCCACACATATGGCTGGCCTATTATAACATCATAGACTTCCAGTGGGGAAACATCACACAGTACCTCATCCTTGAAGGGATTGGTGTCGTACGACAGAAGGAACAGTTGGCTGACACAAAGATATCTTCCCTGGAAGAGCATCCGATGTTGAATGGTTGTCAGTGTGGTGTTGTCGAAAAATCCAACTGCTTGACAACATCTACTAATATGATGTTCTTATGGCTTCCTTTATCAACAATCAAATGCAACGGGGTCCCCTTCACCCACATCTGTGAATGGAAAATGCACTCCTCCTCCTTCTTAACATCCTTTGGTTCTTCTGGTTGTATTGTTGCATTCGTGATAGTAGCAGTGGGTTCTGCATCAATTATCTGTCTCCTTTTATTATTCTCTGAATCGAAGTCTGAGTCAGGGCTAGGCTCTGTTTCTTTGAGCTCGAATACCAATGATTGTTTCAAGCGACATCCATCGGTGTTGTGCCAAGGGATTTTGTGAAAGTCACACCACTTCCTAGTGTCCTTATTCATCTTCTCATTGACCTTGTTTTCCTGTGGCTTGGACTGGTTGTCTTGAGGTTGAATGTTCTGTGAGTTATGGATGCCTTTACCATACTTTGGTTGTTGCGTATTTGTAGACCCAAATTCCCGCTTCTTCTTCTGCTTAAATTTCTGCTCGATTTTGACAACATATCTATAAGCATCCCCCAGTGATGAGATGTCCAGAAAATCCATTTCGGTTTGGATGTACCTATGTAGAGCCCCGCAGTATTTCAGAACTAGATGGCGCTCAAAGTCTTCAATACCCATCTTGGTGCACAAGGTATGGAAGGTATTTGTGAAATCTGAAATTGTTTGGTCCCGCTTTTGATGCAGCATGATCCATCTCATGTATTGATCATCATAGTTTCCCACAAGGTAATATTCCTCCTTGACTGCATCCATAAAAAAAATCCCAAGTGGGATCGACCCCAAACATTCCAAACTCCTCTATGGAATTTTTCTCCCAGTAAGTTTCCCACCAATGTTTGACATGGGGGAGAGTTTTAAGGAGTGCAAAGGCGATCTTTTCTCTGTCGGAAAAATTATGAACATTGAAATAACCTTGTAGCAAATTTAACCATTTTTCCAACCATTCACATCAATCTGACCTTCAAATACAAGAATATCAAAATTAACTTGTACCTTAAATGGGGTAGCGTATCCAAAGCGGTTTCTTGAAGAAGACGTGCATGTCATTGTTGGCAATCATTGAAATATTTGGGAGAAATTCTCCAACATCTCGTTCCCATGTTGTGTGAGGGATTCCATAAGAAACATCTTGATGGGATCCTTTTCTCCCTCGTTCCTCTTCTCTTCTCCCATGGGAGGGTTCTTGGGCTAGTGAAAGTGGTTGTCCTCAAGAGAAACTAGCTCGAGACCTGACTCTCTATACCCTGACCTCATCGAGGACATGCACTAAGAAACGACAAGCAGTAGCCTACTCTGAGACCGCTGATCTAGATTATTTTGAGAATGAAATGAAGGAAGAGATGTAATAATGAAATATACATATATATTGAAATAAACACATAGATACAATAATGCACAATTTTTATTAATGAGATAATGTACATAAACTGTAAAATTACAGAGTGAATGACTCGCTAGAATGGTGGAAGCTTATCTCTGAGAAGAGATGTGATGGCTACGCTCATTCACAAGAATATGATGATGTTTACAATGAGGCTCTAGAGGCATTTTTAAAATAAATAAAATCCAAAACCCTAACCTCAGAAGATGAAACGCCAAAAGGTTTGTGGGCCCCGATGGGGGTAGTTGGTACGTCAACTTCCCAAGGGCATAACTTTTGCATATGATCTTCGTTTGGGGTGTTCTATACCTCGTCGAAAAGGTCCATCCGAGGAGTACATATTTCATTTGGCCCAAACTATGTCTCCAATTCTCACTGCGGTGTTGTCGTGCCCAAAAAACGTTGTTTAGGGCCTCAAAATGGCCCCGAAAGTTTAGGACCCAAAAAACCGTAGAAAAACTGCCAACGTGGAAACCCATGTTTTGAGCCAGTGAAATAGGTGGGTGGACACGGATTTCCGCCTAGATCACAGATCACCAAGCCTCAGTGGTGGAAATGGAAGGTATGGTCACCAACCATCTTATTTCTATTTTGATTGACCCTGGTTCTAATCTGAGTTATATTTCTCCTCAAACTATTNGAATGGAAAGGCCTCTATATGGTGGGAAGATCTTAGAAATGTAAAAGGAATCCAAGAAAATGGGTTGTCTTGGAATAAGTTTGATAAATACTTCAAGAAGAAGTACCTTTTTTAGCGATATTATGATGAAAAGATGAATGAGTTCTATGAGCTCAAACTAGGACAACTCACTATAGATGAATACATCAACAAGTTTCTGGAATTGATGAGGTATGTACCCTACATAAAGGATGAAAAGGTAAAGATGCAACGATTTCTTAGTGGGATGCCTCAATCCTTTTGTAACAGGATTGAATTTGATGAACCTAAAACTCTGGAAGATGCCATTCGGAAGGCTAGATACCATTACGAGCAACTCAACCACAAATCAAAACCCCCCAAGGAATGGAAGAATAAAAATAAGATGGGATTCAAGAATATGGGAGTTAAACCTTCAAGGTTCAATAATTATGGGAATATTTCTAGGATGGGCTTCCTTACAAAAAGTGTGAATCATTATAACTTCCCATCTCAAGGTGGAAATAGAACTATTGGATTAGCCTTGGGCAGGACTAAAAGCACAAAGAAGGAACCGTTGAAATTTTGGGGTTGTGGAGAAGAACACATGTTGAGGGACTGTCCTGATAGGCAGCCAAACAAAAAGGGAAATTACAACGTCCAAGAGGCTACCACATTTGATGATGTGGCCAGAAGCATACCAAAAATCCATGCATCTTTGGGCAATAGACAAGTGGACTGATACGGATTATTTTGAGAATGAAATGAAGGCAGAGATACAACAATTAAATATCCAAAGATATTGCAATAAACATAGAGATACAATAATGCACAATTTTTATTATAGAGAGAATGTACAGAGATTGTAAAATTATAGAGTGAATGACTCGCTAGAATGGTGGCATATTATCTCTGAGAAGAGATGTGATGGCTACGCTCATTCGCAAGAAGATGATGATGTTTAAAATGAGGCTCTAGAGGCCTTATTAACATAAATAAAATCCAAAACCCTAACCTTGGAAGATGAAATGCCAACAGGTTTTTGGGCCCCGATGGGGGTAGTTGGTATGTCAACTTCCCAAGGGTGTAACTTTTTCATACGATCTTTGTTTGGGGGTGTTCTATACCTTGTCATAAAGGTCTATTCGATAAGTACATATTTCGTTCAGCCCAGATAATGTCTTCAAGTATCATTTGGTTGTTGTCGTGCCCAAAACAACATCATTTAGGGCCTCAAAACATCCTTGGAATTTCAAGACCCGAAAAACTGTAGAAAAACTGCCAAGGTGTAAACCTGTGTTTTGATCCAGTGGAATAGGTGGGTGGCCACGAATTTCCACCTGTATCAATCATCCCCCCTTAGTAATAAATGGTCTCCATTGCGTCAAGTCTCTAGGGACGCTTTTGCTAAATTTGAACCTTGGTGAGCTGCTTACCTTGTTAAAGAAGTTGCCTCGCTTAGCTTGTTGAAGGTTGTTATGAACCTGTTGTTGGAGGGGTTGGATCTGTTTAACCAATTTGGCTGCATGATCTTCTTGAGTGTGGGAGGAATCTATTGGTGAAGATGTATCACGAATAACATGAAGGGATTTATCATAACTTGGTTTGATTAGGAAGTGTGGAGGCATCCTCGTAGGTGCAATAGGAATATCTTGGTGCTCTTCTATAATCTTGTTGATCTTCTTTTGCTGGATAGAAGGGTCTTGGGTCGAGGATGCAATGGTTGCAGTTTCCTTATCTTCTGACCAGGTTGTGAATAGCCTAAACTTTATGGTATGAGAGATTAATTTGTGGCATTGTGTTGTTAGTACATTAGTCGGAACTACCTCTGGTATCCTATAGGGTTGACCCCCCAGAGTAACAATGACGCTACGGGGTTGAGACTCATAAATAGCATGACGCCACCACACATATGGCTGGCCTATTATAACATCATAGACTTCCAGTGGGGAAACATCACACAGTACCTCATCCTTGAAGGGATTGATGTCGTATGACAGAAGGAACAACTGGCTGACACAAAGATATCTTCCCTGGCAGAGCCATCTGATGTTGAATGGTTGTCGATGTGGTGTTGTTGAAAAATCCAACTACTTGACAACATCTACTAATATGATGTTCTTATGTCTTCCTTTATCAACAATCAAATGCAACGGGGTCCCCTTCACCCACATCTGTGAATGGAAAATGCACTCCCCCTCCTCAACATCCTTTGGTTCTTCTGGTTGTATTGTTGCATTCGTGATAGTAGCAGTGGGTTCTGCATCAATTATCTGTCTCCTTTTATTATTTTCTGAATCGAAGTCTGAGTCAGGGCTAGGCTCTGTTTCTTTGAGCTCGAATACCAATGATTGTTTCAAGCGACATCCATCGGTGTTGTGCCAAGGGATTTTGTGAAATTCACACCACTTCCTAATGTCCTTTTTCATCTTCTCATTGAACTTCTTTTCCTGTGGCTTGGACTGGTTGTCTTGAGGTTGAATGTTCTGTGAGTTATGGATGCCTTTACCATACTTTGGTTGTTGCGTATTTGCAGACCCAAATTCCTGCTTCTTCTGTTGCTTAAATTTCTGCTCGATTTTGACAACATATCTATAAGCATCCCCCAATGATGAGATGTCCATAAAATCCATTTCGGTTTGGATGTACCTATGTAGAGCCCCGCGGTATTTCAGAACCAGATGGTGCTCAAAGTCTTCAATACCCATCTTGGTGCACAAGGTATGGAAGGTATTTGTGAACTCTGACATTGTTTGGTCCCGCTTTTGATGCAGCGTGATCCATCTCATGTATTGATCATCATAGTTTCCCACAAGGTAATATTCCTCCTTGACTGCATCCATAAAAAAAATCCCAAGTGGGATCGACCCCAAACATTCCAAACTCCTCTGTGGAATTTTTCTCCCAGTAAGTTTCCCACCAATGTTTGACACGGGGGAGAGTTTTAAGGAGTGCAAAGGTGATCTTTTCTCTGTCGGAAAAATTATGAACATTGAAATAAACTTGTAGCAAATTTAACCATTTTTCCAAACCATTCACATCAATCTGACCTTCAAATACGAGAATATCAAAATTAACTTGTACCTTAAATGGGGTAGCGTATCCAAAGCGGTTTCTTGAAGAAGACATGCATGTCATTGTTGGCAATCATTGAAATATTTGGGAGAAATTCTCCAACATGTCGTTCCCATGTTGTGTGAGGGATTCCATAATCAACATCTTGATGGGATCCTTTTCTCCCTCATTCCTCTTCTCTTCTCCCATGAGAGGTTTCTTGGGCTAGTGAAAGTGGTTGTCCTCAAGAGAAACTAGCTCGAGACCTGACTCTCTATACCCTGACCTCATCGGGGACATGCACTAAGAAACGACAAGCAGTAGCCTACTCTGAGACCGCTGATCTGGATTATTTTGAGAATGAAATGAAGGAAGAGATATAATAATGAAATATACAGATATATTGAAATAAACACATAGATACAATAATGCACAATTTTTATTAATGAGAGAATGTACAGAAACTGTAAAATTATAGAGTGAATGACTCGCTAGAATGGTGGAATCTTATCTCTGAGAAGAGATGTGATGGCTATGCTCATTCACAAGAATATGATGATGTTTACAATGAGTCTCTAGAGGCATTTTTAAAATAAATAAAATCCAAAACCCTAACCTCAGAAGATGAAATGCCAAAAGGTTTGCGGGCCCCGATGGGGGTAGTTGGTACGTCAACTTCCCAAGGGCATAACTTTTGCATATGATCTTCGTTTGGGGTGTTCTATACCTTGTCAAAAAGGTCCATCCGAGGAGTACATATTTCATTTGGCCCAAACTATGTCTCCAATTATCACTGTGGTGTTGTCGTGCCCAAAAAACGTCGTTTAGCGCCTCAAAATGGCCCCGGAAGTTTAGGACCCGAAAAACCGTAGAAGAACTGTCAAGGTGGAAACCCATGTTTTGAGCCAGTGAAATAGGTGGGTGGACACGGATTTCCGCTTGGATCACAGATCACCAAGCCTCAGTGGTGGAAATGGAAGGTATGGTCACCAACCATCTTATTTCTATTTTGATTGACCCTGGTTCTAATCTGAGTTATATTTCTCCTCAAACTATTGAGAAGTGTAAATTACAACAAGAAAATCACACTAATCCATGGCTGGTACAACTGGCCATGGGAACAAAAATAAGGGTAACAAGGGTCATAACAACATGCCAAGTCATCCTGAATGTTTTTCCTACCCAAAACACCTTAAAAATCCTTCCTCTAGGATCATACGACATGATGATCGACATGGATTGGTTGGTTGCCAATAAAGCTAAACTGGACTATTATAAAAAATCCTTAGAATGTGAAAATGATGAAGGGGAGAAAAGAAATTTCCAGGGAATTCAAAAACCTGTCTCAATAAGAAAGATATCATCCCTCCAAATGAAGAAGTATTGTAGGAGGGGGTGCCCTTTGTATGCAATACAAGTNACAACATCATTTAGGGCCTCAAAACATCCCTGGAATTTCAAGACCCGAAAAACTGTAGAAAAACTGCCAAGGTGTAAACCTGTGTTTTGATCCAGTGGAATAGGTGGGTGGCCACAAATTTCCACCTGTATCAATCATCCCCCCTTAGTAATAAATGGTCTCCATTTCATCAAGTCTCTAGGGAATCTTTTGCTAAATTTGAACCTTGGTGAATTGCTTACCTTGTTAAAGAAGTTGCCTCGCTTAGCTTGTTGAAGGTTGTTATGAACCTGTTGTTGGAGGGGTTGGATCTGTTTAACCAATCTGGCTGCATGATCTTCTTGAGTGTGGGAGGAATCTATTGGTGAAGATGCATCATGAATAACATGAAGGGATTTATCATAACTTGGTTTGATTAGGCAGTGTGGAGGCACTCTCGTAGGTGCAATAGGAATATCTTGGTGCTCTTCTACAATCTTGTTGATCTTCTTTTGCTGGATAGAAGGGTCTTGGGTCGAGGCTGCAATGGTTGTAGTTTCCTTATCTTCTGACTAGGTTGTGAATAGCCTAAACTTTATGGTATGAGAGATTAATTTGTGGCATTGTGTTGTTAGTACATTAGTCGGAACTACCTCTGGTATCCTATAGGGTTGACCCCCCAGAGTAACAATGACGCTACGGGGTTGAGACTCATAAATAGCATGACGCCTCCACACATATGGCTGGCCTAATATAACATCACAGACTTCCAGTGGGGAAACATCACACAGTACCTCATCCTTGAAGGGATTGATGTCGTATGACAGAAGGAACAGCTGGCTGACACAAAGATATCTTCTCTGGCGGAGCCATCCGATGTTGAATGGTTGTCGGTGTGGTGTTGTCGAAAAATCCAACTGCTTGACAACATCTACTAAGATGATGTTCTTATGGCTTCCTTTATCAAAAATAAAATGCAACGGGGTCCCCTTCACCCACATCTGTGAATGGAAAATGCACTCCCCCTCCTCAACATCCTTTGGTTCTTTTGGTTGTATTGTTACATTCGTGATAGTAGCAGTGGGTTCTGCATCAATTATTTGTCTCCTTTTATTATTTTCTGAATCAAAGTCTGAGTCGGGGCTAGGCTCTATTTCTTTGAGCTCGAATACCAATGATTGTTTCAAGCGACATCCATCGGTGTTGTGCCAAGGGATTTTGTGAAAGTCACACCACTTCCCAGTGTCCTTCTTCATCTTCTCATTGACCTTCTTTTCCTATGGCTTGGACTAGTTGTCTTGAGGTTGAATGTTCTGTGAGTTATGGATGCCTTTACCATACTTTGGTTGTTGCGTATTTGCAGACCCAAATTCCCGCTTCTTCTTCTGCTTAAATTTTTGCTCGATTTTGACAGCATATCTATAAGCATCCCCCAGTGATGAGATGTCCAAAAAATCCATTTCGGTTTGGATGTACCTATGTAGAGCCCCGCGGTATTTCAGAACCAGATGGCACTCAAAGTCTTCAATACCCATCTTGGTGCACAAGGTATGGAAGGTATTTGTGAACTCTGACATTGTTTGGTCCCGCTTTTGATGCAACATGATCCATCTCATGTATTGGTCATCATAGTTTCCCACAAGGTAATATTCCTCCTTGACTGGATCCATAAAAAAAATCCCAAGTGGGATTAACCCCAAACATTCCAAACTCCTCTGTGGAATTTTTCTCCCAGTAAGTTTCCCACCAATGTTTGACATGGGGGAGAGTTTTAAGGAGTGCAAAGGTGATCTTTTCTCTGTCGGAAAAATTATGAACATTGAAATAAACTTGTAGCAAATTTAACCATTTTTCCAAATCATTCACATCAATCTGACCTTCAAATATGAGAATATCAAAATTAACTTGTACCTTAAATGGGGTAGCATATCCAGAGTGGTTTCTTGAAGAAGACGTGCATGTCATTGTTGGCAATCATTGAAATATTTGGGAGAAATTCTCCAATATCTCGTTCCCATGTTGTGTGAGGGATTCCATAAGAAACATCTTGATGGGATCCTTTTCTCCCTCATTCCTCTTCTCTTCTCCCATGGGAGGTTTCTTGGGCTAGTGAAAGCGGTTGTCCTCAAGAGAAACTAGCTCGAGACCTGACTCTCTATACCCTAAACTCATCGGGGACATGCACTAAGAAATGAAAAGCAGTACCCTACTCTGAGACAGCTGATCTGGATTATTTTGAGAATGAAATGAAGGAAGAGATATAATAATGAAATATACATATATATTGAAATAAACACATAGATACAATAATGCACAATTTTTATTAATGAGAGAATGTACAGAAACTGTAAAATTACAGAGTGAATGACTTGCTAGAATGGTGGAAGATTATCTCTAAGAAGAGATGTGATGGCTACGCTCATTCACAAGAATATGATGATGTTTACAATGAGGCTCTAGAGGCATTTTTAAAATAAATAAAATCCAAAACCCTAACCTCAGAAGATGAAACGCCAAAAGGTTTGTGGGCCCCGATGGGGGTAGTTGGTACGTCAACTTCCCAAGGGAATAACTTTTGCATATGATCTTCATTTGGGGTGTTATATACCTCGTTGAAAAGGTCCATCTGAGGAGTACATATTTCATTTGGCCCAAACTATGTCTCCAATTATCACTGCGGTGTTGTCGTGCCCAAAAAACGTCGTTTAGGGCCTCAAAATGGCCCCGGAAGTTCAGGACCCAAAAAACCGTAGAAAAACTGCCAAGGTGGAAACCCATGTTTTGAGCCAGTGAAATAGGTGGGTGGACACGGATTTCTGCCTAGATCACAGATCACCAAGCCTCAGTGGTGGAAATGGAAGGTATGGTCACCAACCATCTTATTTCTATTTTGATTGACCCTAGTTCTAATCTGAGTTATATTTCTCCTCAAACTATTGAGAAGTGTAAATTACAACAAGCAAATCACACTAAGCCATGGCTGGTACAACTGGCCATGGGAACAAAAAGAAGGGTAACAAGGGTCATAACAACATGCCAAGTCATCCTGAATGTTTTTCCTACCCAAGACACCTTAAAAATCCTTCCTCTAGGATCATACGACATGATGATCGACATGGATTGGTTGGTTGCCAATAAAGCTAAACTGGACTATTATAACAAAACCTTAGAATGTGAAAATGATGAAGGGGAGAAAAGAAATTTCCAGGGAATTCAAAAACATGTCTCAATAAGAAAGATAGCATCCCTCCAAATGAAGAAGTATTGTAGGAGGGGGTGCCCTTTGTATGCAATACAAGTATTAAATTCAATTAAGGACCAAAAACCAAGCCTAGATGAGCACCCTATACTAAAATA
>JZKD02S1614729.1:106611-127750 GCA_000966675.3 Picea glauca | reverse complement strand
GACATCTCTCCCCTTAGTTTTGTACAAAGACATTGAATTATATGCGTGCATAACAATCATAAAGATTTGTCCTTTCCTATATACTAGACACACAACTTTACTCATAGGCATACACTCATAAATAAATCTCACAAGACATGAAGTAAACGCAAGTAAGAATGTAAAACTCTTCACGTGATTACACATTATGCACAATTACCGGTGTCTCCAAAATACACAATTTTATTTGTAGACCAAATGGTTACATATAAATATTATGTTGTTCATTTAACCATACACATATTCATATCGATACACAGAGGTAGACAAGAGACTTATCTACAAAAAATTGAGATATGTTGAGTATTGTTGTAGAGAGAACTACTCTCCACCCAACCACAGGAAAGGTTACATTAAAATCCACTACAAACAACCACCCCCGGGCCAGGGTATGATGTCACGAGAGGAATTTTGCAAGAGGTTCCCTAGTAATTCCTTCTGCCCTTGCCCTCCCCCTTTTCTTCTCGTCTTCTTCCCTTAGGACCTAGTGGATAGTGCCAGAAAATTCCTAAAGTTACTTTCCCATCCGTTCTTAACTCCTTCAAGAACTATTCCAACTACTATATTGATTGATAGTCAATTTCTAGGGTTGAGGATAGATCAAATCTATATCATTTTAATTAAGCAGGGTATTGCCTGGCAGATTCATTCAAAACGGTGATTTCCTCCTTCTTTCCCACTCCTCTCATGACATCATAACCTATGAAGGCCATCCCTTTAGTAGTAGCTCAACATTCTCTATTTTATTAAAAACCAAACACACACACACACACACACACACACACACACACACACACACATATATATATATATATTACAAAATATATCAAGGTTCATTGTTTATCCTTGATAACCCATGGGTCGACTTATTGTTTTTCCATACTAACACTTATAATTACAGGCTAGGGGAAACAAGGGTGTTACAATCCCCTCCCGCTTAAAGGAACATTGACCTCAATGTTCTATTTAAAGCAAAAAATCCATATTCAATAGTGAACAGAAAAGGGTATCCATGTTTCATAGCAGCTTCCATTTCCCAAATCCCTTCATCGAGACCAAAGTATTTCCATTGCACCTTGACTCGGGAAATGGTTTTGTTCCTAAGAGGGATATCTCTCCTATTTAGGATACACTGCATCTCTAGTTGGAACTCTCCCTCTGGCTCCACCTGTATCATAGACCAATCAATTATGTGAGTAACATCATGTATATATCTCTTTAATAAGGAAACATGGAACACATTATGTGCCTTCACTATGGGGGGAAAGGCCAGTTTATAGGCTGCAGGTCTCACTCTGTCTAGAATTTCAAAAAGGACACAAAATCTGGGCACTATCTTAACACACACTCCCATTCTTAAGGAAATTATCCTTGGTTTGATTCAGAGATACACATGATCTCCTATTCTAAATTCTTTTGTTATCTGCATAACTCTTTTTCCTGTCTTGGGCCACCTTCAGATTTCTATTTATTTGGGTCATTTTTTGTTCTAGTTCCATTAACATTTTAGGCCCAAGGGTAATCTTGTCTACTGGATTATCCCAACTGATTGGAATATTGCATTTTCTGCGATAGAGAGCCTCAAAAGGGGCCATTTTCAAGGATTCTTGGTATCCATTATTGTAGGAAAATTATACCAGGGGTAGATACTCTTCCCATTTCCTGGGTTGATGCATTACATGCATCCTTAACATGTCTTCCAATATTCGGTTCACCCTCTCTATTTTTACATCAGTTTGAGGGTGGTAGGTTGTACTAAACAACAATTGTGTTCCACAACTAGTGAACAAGGACTGTTGGAGCATGCCTATTTTGGGAGGAAGATCTATTTTGGGCGCAGATCTATTTTTGGAGCGTGCACCTTAGAAGGCAGAAAAGAAGGATGCAAAAAAAGAAGGAAAATCAACGTGGCGTGCATGCAGACAGGCTTAACCATGTTAGGGTTAGGGTTTTTGACAAGATTGTAATGACTATAAGCCAAAAGAGTGGTATAAATAAACCTAGGATGTTTAGGTTGTTGTTCGTGTTCAAAAGTTATTGATTGTTGTGAGTTTATTCTAGTTATTTTGGTAGAGGGGAATAAGCTAGTGTTTGAGGGTTGGGTCATAGGATGAGGATCCTGGTGTGATCTAGTCAGCCTCCCAGAGGGTACTTACCCTCATTTCGATTGTAGTCCTAAATATGTAATGTGCGCAACGCTGATTTTGCAGCAGAATGAATAAAAGAGCAGAAGAGCCAGATCTTTGTGGACGTAGTCCGAGGAGGGGGTGAACCATGGTAAAATACTGTGTTCTATGTGTTGTTAATGAATGCTTCTACTATTATGTTAATCCTTAGCTAAATAATGAATGGTTAAATCTAAATATAACAACATGCATGCATAAGTTAATGGTGAATGAATCCTAGAAGTAGATGAATGATAAATGATGATGTATAAGGGAAAGAATCTAACCATAGTCCCCACTCCTTCCTAGACTTCAAACACCTAAGTATTGCAGTCCCCCATAAAGCTATCTAGGGTGAGACTGCGATGTGCACTCTGTGCGCATCATTTCCTTCTGGATTACCAGGAGGACTGATAGTTTTGAGGGTTTTGTTGGAAACCTATTTGAGATCAGAACCTAGGTCAGCCCAAGTAACCAACAAGGAATTACAAAATTCTGAGGTGAATTTGGCATCCCCATTAGATATAATTTCCTTGGGCATCCCATCTAGTTTGAATATTTATTTCATGAAGATGATGGCAATGTCTATTACCTTGCAAGTGGATTTTACCGNGACATCTCTCCCCTTAGTTTTGTACAAAGACATTGAATTATATGCGTGCATAACAATCATAAAGATTTGTCCTTTCCTATATACTAGACACACAACTTTACTCATAGGCATACACTCATAAATAAATCTCACAAGACATGAAGTAAACGCAAGTAAGAATGTAAAACTCTTCACGTGATTACACATTATGCACAATTACCGGTGTCTCCAAAATACACAATTTTATTTGTAGACCAAATGGTTACATATAAATATTATGTTGTTCATTTAACCATACACATATTCATATCGATACACAGAGGTAGACAAGAGACTTATCTACAAAAAATTGAGATATGTTGAGTATTGTTGTAGAGAGAACTACTCTCCACCCAACCACATGAAAGGTTACATTAAAATCCACTACAAACAGCCACCCCCGGGCCAGGGTATGATGTCACGAGAGGAATTTTGCAAGAGGTTCCCTAGTAATTCCTTCTGCCCTCGCCCTCCCCCTTTTCTTCTCGTCTTCTTCCCTTAGGACCTAGTGGATCGTGCCAGAAAATTCCTAAAGTTACTTTCCCATCCATTCTTAACTCCTTCAAGAACTATTCCAACTACTATAGTGATTGATAGTCAATTTCTAGGGTTGAGGATAGTTCAAATCTATATCATTTTAATTAAGCAGGGTATTGCCTGGCAGATTCATTCAAAACGGTGATTTCCTCCCTCTTTCCCACTCCTCTCATGACATCATAACCTGTGAAGGCCATCCCTTCAGTAGTAGCTCAACATTCTCTATTTTATTAAAAACCAAACATATATATATATATATATATATATTACAAAATATATCAAGGTTCATTGTTTATCCTTGATAACCCATGGGCCGACTTATTGTTTTTCCATACTAACACTGATAATTACAGGCTAGGGGAAACAAGGGTGTTACAATCCCCTCCCTCTTAAAGGAACATTGACCTCAGTGTTCTATTTAAAGCAAAAAATCCATATTCAATAGTGAACAGAAAAGGGTATGCATGTTTCATGGCATCCTCCATTTCCCAAATCCCTTCATCGGGACCAAAGTATTTCCATTTCACCTTGACCTGGGCAATGGCTTTGTTCCTAAGAGGGATATCTCTCCTATTTAGGATACACTACATCTCTAGTTGGAACTCTCCCTCTGGCTCCACCTGTATCACAGACCAATCAATTATGTGAGTAACATCATGTATATATCTCTTTAATAAGGAAACATGGAACACATTATGTGCCTTCACTATGGGGGGGAAGGCCAGTTTATAGGCTGCAGGTCTCACTCTGTCTAGAATTTCAAAAAGGACACAAAATCTGGGCACTATCTTAACACACACTCCCATTCTTAAGGAAATTATCCTTGGTTTGATTCAGAGATACACATGATCTCCTATTCTAAATTCTTTTGTTATCTGCATAACTCTTTTTCCTATCTTGGGCCACCTTCAGATTTCTATTTATTTGGGTCATTTGTTGTTCTAGTTCCATTAACATTTTAGGCCCAAGGGTAATCTTGTCTACTGGATTATCCCAACCGATTAGAATATTGCATTTTCTGCCATAGAGAGCCTCAAAAGGGGCCATTTTCAAGGATTCTTGGTATCCATTATTGTAGGAAAATTATACCAGGGGTATATACTCTTCCCATTTCCTGGGTTGATGCATTACATGCATCCTTAACATGTCTTCCAATATTCGGTTCACCCTCTCTATTTTTACATCAGTTTGAGGGTGGTAGGTTGTACTAAACNGACATCTCTCCCCTTAGTTTTGTACAAAGACATTGAATTATATGCGTGCATAACAATCATAAAGATTTGTCCTTTCCTATATACTAGACACACAACTTTACTCATAGGCATACACTCATAAATAAATCTCACAAGACATGAAGTAAACGCAAGTAAGAATGTAAAACTCTTCACGTGATTACACATTATGCACAATTACCGGTGTCTCCAAAATACACAATTTTATTTGTAGACCAAATGGTTACATATAAATATTATGTTGTTCATTTAACCATACACATATTCATATCGATACACAGAGGTAGACAAGAGACTTATCTACAAAAAATTGAGATATGTTGAGTATTGTTGTAGAGAGAACTACTCTCCACCCAACCACAKGAAAGGTTACATTAAAATCCACTACAAACAGCCACCCCCGGGCCAGGGTATGATGTCACGAGAGGAATTTTGCAAGAGGTTCCCTAGTAATTCCTTCTGCCCTCGCCCTCCCCCTTTTCTTCTCGTCTTCTTCCCTTAGGACCTAGTGGATCATGCCAGAAAATTCCTAAAGTTACTTTCCCATCCGTTCTTAACTCCTTCAAGAACTATTCCAACTACTATATTGATTGATAGTCAATTTCTAGGGTTGAGGATAATTCAGATCTATATCATTTTAATTAAGTAGGGTATTGCCTGGCAGATTCATTCAAAACAGTGATTTCCTCCCTCTTTCCCACTCCTCTCATGAAATCATAACCTGTGAAGGCCATCCCTTCAGTAGTAGCTCAACATTCTCTATTTTTATTAAAAACCAAACATATATATATATATATATATATATATATATATATTACAAAATATATCAAGGTTCATTGTTTATCCTTGATAACCCATGGGCCAACTTATTGTTTTTCCATACTAACACTTATAATTACAGGCTAGGGGAAACAAGGGTGTTACAATCCCCTCCCGCTTAAAGGAACATTGACCTCAGTGTTCTATTTAAAGCAAAAAATCCATATTCAATAGTGAACAGAAAAGGGTATGCATGTTTCATGGCAGCCTCCATTTCCCAAATCCCTTCATCGGGACCAAAGTATTTCCATTGCACCTTGACCTGGGCAATGACTTTGTTCCTAAGAGGGATATCTCTCCTATTTAGGATACACTGCATCTCTAGTTGGAACTCTCCCTATGGCTCCACCTGTATCACAAACCAATCAATTATGTGAGTAACATCATGTATATATCTCTTTAATAAGGAAACATGGAACACATTATGTGCCTTCACTATGGGGGGAAAGGCCAGTTTATAGGCTGCAGGTCTCACTCTGTCTAGAATTTCAAAAAGGAAACAAAATCTGGGCACTATCTTAACACACACTCCCATTCTTAAGGAAATTATCCTTGGTTTGATTCAGAGATACACATGATCCCCTATTCTAAATTCTTTTGTTATCTGCATAACTCTTTTTCCTGTCTTGGGCCACCTTCAGATTTCTATTTATTTGGGTCATTTGTTGTTCTAGTTCCATTAACATTTTAGGCCCAAGGGTAATCTTGTCTACTGGATTATCCCAACCGATTGAAATATTGCATTTTCTGCCATAGAGAGCCTCAAAAGGGGCCATTTTCAAGGATTCTTGGTATCCATTATTGTAGGAAAATTATACTAGGGGTATATACTCTTCCCATTTCCTGGGTTGATGCATTACATGCATCCTTAACATGTCTTCCTATTTTTACATCAGTTCACCCTCTCTATTTTTACATCAGTTTGAGGGTGGTAGGTTGTACTAAACAACAATTGTGTTCCACAACCAGTGAACAAGGACTGTTGGAGCATGCCTATTTTGGGAGGAAGATCTATTTTGGGCACAAATCTATTTTTGGAGCGTGCACCTTAGGAGGCAGAAAAGAAGCATGCAGAAAAAGAAGGAAAATCAACGTGGCGTGCATGCAGACAGGCTTAACCATGTTAGGGTTAGAGTTTTTGACAAGATTGTAATGACTATAAGCCAATAGAGTGGTATAAATAAACCTAGGATGTTCAGGTTGTTGTTCGTGTTCAAAAGTTATTGATTGTTGTGAGTTTATTATGGTTATTTTGGTAGAGGGGAATAAGATAGTGTTTGAGGGTTGGGTCATAGGATGAGGATCCTGGTGTGATCTTGTCAGCCTCCCAGAGGGTACTTACCCTCATTGCGATTGTAGTCCTAAATATGTAATGTGCGCAATGCTGATTTTGCAGCAGAATGAATAAAAGAGCAGAAGAGCCAGATCTTTGTGGACGTAGTCTGAGGAGGGGGTGAACCATGGTAAAATATTGTGTTCTATGTGTTGTTAATGAATGCTTCTACTATACTGTTAATCCTTAGCTAAAGAATGAATGGTTAAATCTAAATATAACAACATGCATGCATAAGTTAATGATGAATGAATCCTAGAAGTAGATGAATGATAAATGATGATGTATAAGGGAAAGAATCTAACCATAGTCCCCACTCCTTCCTAGACTTCAAACACCTAAGTATTGCAGTCCCCCATAAAGCTATCTAGGGTGAGACTGCGATGTTCACTCTATGCGCATCATTTCCTTCTGGATTACCAGGAGGACTGATAGTTTTGAGGGTTTTGTTGGAAACCTATTTGAGATCAGAACCTAGGTCAGCCCAAGTAACCAACAAGGAATTACAAAATTCCGAGGTGAATTTGGCATCCCCATTAGATATAATTTCCTTGGGCATCCCATCTAGTTTGAATATTTATTTCATGAAGATGATGGCAATGTCTATTAACTTGCAAGTGGATTTTACCGGAATGAAGTGAGCATCCTTGCTCAATTTATCCACAACTAACATGATTGCATCATTTTGTTTGGTTGTTTTGGGTAGTCCAGTGATGAAGTCCCTAGAAATGGTTTCCCATTTCCATTATGGAATAGGCAAGGGCTGCAAAAACCCTTCTAGGTGTTGGTGTTCTACCTTAACCTGTTAACACTCTAGACATTTATCCAAATAATCAACCATGTTCTTTTTTCATTCTTGGCCAATAAAACATTTTCCTAAGGGATGTAATCATCTTCTGATAACCAGGGTGACCAACATATCGTTTTTTTGTGCAGTTCATCTAATATGAACTTTTTCAAGGCGTCACAAGTTGGGATATACAACCTCACTTTGTATGTTAGTAGGCCATCACTTGTCAGTTGATAACCTTCATACTTCATCCCGGTGAGCTCTTGCTCTAGGTGTATCTTCGCGGTTTTCAAGAACTCATCTACCTCCTGTGCATTTTTAACTCTTTTCTTGAGATATTTTTCACAAGTACTCATGGCTGCTAAATGGATTTCCTTCATACTTCTACTGAGGGAATCATCGACTCGATTTTCTTTTCCTTTGATGTGTTTGATTTCGAATTCAAATTCACTGATAAGCGCCATCCACCTAGATTGTCTAACATTTATCTTGGCCTAGTCAAATAAATACCTTAGCCCACTATGGTCTGTCATGAGGACAAACCTTCCGCCTAGGAGGTAGTGCCTCCACATTTTCAAAGCGTGCACTATGGTAGCTAGCTCTAGGTCATGGGTCACAAAATTTATTTAATGTTTACTCAATTTTCAAGTCCCTCTTTGCAGGCATCGATTCACACCAAGAATTACTTTTTTGGGTTTGTAATTTTCAGTACGGGGGCATGTGTTAAGAGGTGTTTCAACTATTGGAAACTTGCTCACATTTTTTTGTCCAAATAAATTTCACCCCCTTTCTTTGCAGTGAAGTGATTGGGTGAACAACCTTAGAAATCCTTTTATGAACCTCCAATAATATCCTGCTAAACCCATGAAGGATCTAATTTTAGTGACATCCATGGGTGTGTGCCAATCTATAATGGCTTTGATCTTATCAGGGTCAANGTGAATTTGGCATCCCCATTAGATATAATTTCCTTGGGCATCCCATCTAGTTTGAATATTTATTTCATGAAGATGATGGCAATGTCTATTACCTTGCAAGTGGATTTTACCGGAACGAAGTGAGCATCCTTGCTCAATTTATCCACAACTAACATGATTGCATCATTTTGTTTGGTTGTTTTGGGTAGTCCAGTGATGAAGTCCCTAGAAATGGTTTCCCATTTCCATTATGGAATAGGCAGGGGCTGCAAAAACCCTTCTAGGTGTTGGTGTTCTACCTTAACCTGTTAACACTCTAGACATTTATCCAAATAATCAACCATGTCCTTTTTTCATTCTTGGCCAATAAAACAATTTCCTAAGGGATGTAATCATCTTTTGATAACCAGGGTGACCAACATATGGTTTTTTTGTGCAGTTCATCCAATATGAACTTTTTCAAGGCGTCACAAGTTGGGATATACAACCTCACTTTGTATGTTAGTAGGCCATCACTTGTCAGTTGATAACCTTCATACTTCATCCTGGTGAGCTCTTTCTCTAGGTGTATCTTCGCGGTTTTGAAGAACTCATCTACCTCCTGTGCATTTTTAACTCTTTTCTTGAGATCTTTTTCACAAATACTCATGGCTGCTAAATGAATTGCCTTCATACTTCTACTGAGGGAATCATTGACTCGATTTTATTTTCCTTTGATGTGTTTGATTTCAAATTCAAATTCACTGATAAGCTCCATCCACCTAGCTTGTCTAACATTTATCTTGGCCTAGTCAAATAAATACCTTAGCCCACTATGGTCTTTCATGAGGACAAACCTTCTGCCTAGGAGGTAGTGCCTCCACATTTTCAAAGCGTGCACTATGGTAGCTAGCTCTAGGTCATGGGTCGCAAAATTTATTTAATGTTTACTCAATTTTCAAGTCCCTCTTTGCAGGCATCGATTCACACCAAGAATTACTTTTTTGGGTCTGTAATTTTCAGTACGGGGGCATGTGTTAAGAGGTGTTTCAACTATTGGAAACTTGCTCACATTTTTTTGTCCAAATAAATTTCACCCCCTTTCTCTGCAATGAAGTGATTGGGTGACCAACCTTAGAAAGCCTTTTATGAACCTCCAATAATATCCTGCTAAACCCATGAAGGATCTAATTTTAGTGACATCCATGGGTGTGTGCCAATCTATAATGGCTTTGATCTTATCAAGGTCAACTGCTACTCCTTTCTCAGAGATAACATGGCCTAAATAATGGACTTGCCTTTGAAAGAAGTCACACTTTATAAGATTAGCATAGAGCTTGTGCTCTATTAGTACTTGGAGTACTAACTTTAGATGTTCTTCATGCTCTTCCTTACTCTTTGAGTAAACTAGGATGTCATCAATCAAAACTAATACAAATCTGTCCAAGAACTTGTTGAGTACAATGTTCATCAAACATATGAAGGTGGCTGGTGCGTTGGTGAGACCAAATGGTTCCACCACAAATTCATAGTGTCCATACCTTGTCCTAAAGGCGGTTTATATATGTCCTCACCCTTGATTTGAACTTGATGATATCTGGATCTTAGATCAATCTTGGAAAATATGGAGGCACCTTTTAACTGGTCAAATAAGTCATCAATCGTAGGCAAGGACTACTTATTCTTAATTGTCATTTTATTGAGTTGTCTATAGTCTATGAAAAACCTGAGTGTGCCATCCTTCTTATTTACAAATAAGGTTGGTGATCCCCAGGGAGACACACTAGGCCAAATGTACCCCTTGTCTAACATTTCTTTCAGTTGCAATTTGAGCTCAACTAACTCTGGGGTACTCATCCTATAGGGTGCTCTAGACATTGGCACTGCTCCAGGTACAACCTCTATTGAGAAATCAATATCTCTTTTGGGAGGTAACCCTNATCCTTGCTCAATTTATCCACAACTAACATGATTGCATCATTTTGTTTGGTTGTTTTGGGTAGTCCAGTGATGAAGTCCCTAGAAATGGTTTCCCATTTCCATTATGGAATAGGCGGGGGCTGCAAAAACCCTTCTAGGTGTTGGTGTTCTACCTTAACCTGTTAACACTCTAGACATTTATCCAAATAATCAACCATATCCTTTTTTCATTCTTGGCCAATAAAACAATTTCCTAAGGGATGTAATCATCTTCTGATAACCAGGGTGACCAACATATGGTTTTTTTGTGCAGTTCATCCAATATGAACTTTTTCAAGGCGTCACAAGTTGGGATATACAACCTCACTTTGTATGTTAGTAGGCCATCACTTGTCAGTTGATAACCTTCATACTTCATCCCGGTGAGATCTTTCTCTATGTGTATCTTTGCGGTTTTGAAGAACTCATCTACCTCCTGTGCATTTTTAACTCTTTTCTTGAGATCTTTTTCATAAGTACTCATGGCTGCTAAATGAATTGCCTTCATACTTCTATTGAGGGAATCATTGACTCTATTTTCTTTTCCTTTTGATGTGTTTGATTTCAAATTCAAATTCATTGATAAGCGCCATCCACCTAGCTTGTCTAACATTTATCTTGGCCTAGTCAAATAAATACCTTATCCCACTATGGTTTGTCATGAGGACAAACCTTCTGCCTAGGAGGTAGTTCCTCCACATTTTCAAAGCGTGCACTATGGTAGCTAGCTCTAGGTCATGGGTCACAAAATTTATTTAATGTTTACTCAATTTTTAAGTCCCTCTTTGCAGGCATCGATTCACACCAAGAATTACTTTTTTGGGTCTGTAATTTTCAGTACGGGGGCATGTGTTAAGAGGTGTTTCAACTATTGGAAACTTGCTCACATTTTGTTGTCCAAATAAATTTCACCCCCTTTCTCTGCAGTGAAGTGATTGGGTGACCAACCTTAGAAATCCTGTTATGAACCTCCAATAATATCCTGCTAAACCCACGAAGGATCTAATTTTAGTGACATCCATGGGTGTGTGCCAATCTATAATGGCTTTGATCTTATCAGGGTGAACTACTACTCCTTTCTCAGAGATAACATGGCCTAAATAATGGACTTGCCTTTGGAAGAAGTCACACTTTATAAGATTAGCATAGAGCTTGTGCTCTCTTAGTACTTGGAGTACTAACTTTAGATGTTCTTCATGCTCTTCCTTACTCTTTGAGTAAACTAGGATGTCATCAATCAAAACTAATACAAATCTGTCCAAGAACTTGTTGAGTACAATGTTCATCAAACATATGAAGGTGGCCGGTGCGTTGGTGAGACCAAATGGTTCCACCACAAATTCATAATGTCCATACCTTGTCCTAACAGTGGTTTATATATGTCCTCACCCTTGATTTGAACTTGATGATATCTGGATCTTAGATCAATCTTGGAAAAGATGGAGGCACCTTTTAACTGGTCAAATAAGTCATCAGTTGTAGGCAAGGACTACTTATCCTTAATTGTCATTTTATTGAGTTGTCTATAGTCTATGAAAAACCTGAGTGTGCCATCCTTCTTATTTACAAATAAGGTTGGTGCTCCCCAGAGAGACACACTAGGCCAGATGTACCCCTTGTCTAACATTTCTTTCAGTTACAATTTGAGCTCAACTAACTCTGGGGTACTCATCCTATAGGGTGCTCTAGACATTGGCACTGCTCCAGGTACAACCTCTATTGAGAAATCAATATCTCTTTTGGGAGGTAACCCTGGTACCTCTTCTGGAAACACATCTCTAAAATATTTTAGTAGAGGGTGCTCATCTAGGCTTGGTTTTTGGTCCTTAATTGAATTTAATACTTGTATTGCATACAAAGGGCACCCCCTCCTACAATACTTCTTCATTTGGAGGGATGATATCTTTCTTATTGAGACAGGTTTTTGAATTCCCTGGAAATTTCTTTTCTCCCCTTTATTGGCAGCCAACCAATCCATGTCGATCATCGTGTCGTATGATCCTAGAGGAAGGATTTTTAAGGTGTCTTGGGTAGGAAAAACATTCAGGATGACTCAGCATGTTTTTATGACCCTTGTTACCCTTCTTTTTGTTCCCATGGCCAATTGTACCAGCCATGGCTTAGTGTGATTTGCTTGTTGTAATTTACACTTCTCAATAGTTTGAGGAGAAATATAACTCAGATTAGAACCAGGGTCAATCAAAATAGAAATAATAGGGTTGGTGACCATACCTTCCATTTCCACCACTGAGGCTTGGTCATCTGTGATCCAGGTGGAAATCTGTGTCCACCCACCTATTTCACTGGCTCAAAACATGGGTTTCCACCTTCGCAATTTTTCTACGGTTTTTCGGGTCCTGAACTTTTGGGGCCATTTTGAGGCCCTAAACAACATTTTTTGGGCACGACAACACCGCAGTAATAATTGGAGACATAGTTTGGGCCAAATGAAATATGTACTCCTCAGATGGACCTTTTCGACTAGGTATAGAACACCCCAAATGAAGATCATATGCAAAAGTTATGCCCTTGGGAAGTTGACGTACCAACTACCCCCATCGGGGCCCACAAACCTTTTGGCGTTTCATCTTCTGAGGTTAGGGTTTTGGATTTTATTTATTTTAAAAATGCCTCTAGAGCCTCATTGTAAACATCATCATATTCTTGTGAATGAGCATAGCCATCACATCTCTTCTTAGAGATATGATTCCACCATTCTAGCGAGTCATTCACTCTGTAATTTTACAGTTTCTGTACATTCTCTCATTAATAAAAATTATGCATTATTGTATCTATGTGTTTATTTCAATATATCTATATATTTCATTATTATATCTCTTCCTTCATTTCATTCTCAAAATAATCTAGATCAGCGGTCTCAGAGTAGGCTACTGCTTGTCGTTTCTTAGTGCATGTCCCCGATGAGGTCAGGGTATAGAGAGTCAGGTCTCGAGCTAGTTTCTCTTGAGGACAACCACTTTCACTAGCCCAAGAAACCTCCCATGGGAGAAGAGAAGATGAATGAGGGAGAAAAGGATCCCATCAAGATGTTGCTTATGGAATCCCTCACACAACATGGGAACGAGATGTTGGACAATTTCTCCCAAATATTTCAATGATTGCCAACAATGACATGCACGTCTTCTTCAAGAAACCGCTTTGGATACGCTACCCCATTTAAGGTACAAGTTAATTTTGATATTCTCGTATTTGAAGGTCAGATTGATGTGAATGCTTTGGAAAAATGGTTAAATTTGCTACAAGGTTATTTCAATGTTCATAATTTTTCCGACAGAGAAAATATCACCTTTGCACTCCTTAAAACTCTCCCCCATGTCAAACATTGGTGGGAAACTTACTGGGAGAAAAATTCCACAGAGGAGTTTGGAATCTTTGGGGTCGATCCCACTTCAGATTTTTTTATGGATGCAGTCAAGGAGGAATATTACCTTGTGGGAAACTATGATGACCAATACATGAGATGGATCACGCTGCATCAAAAGCGGGACCAAACAATGTTAGAGTTCACAAATACCTTCCATACCTTGTGCACCAAGATGGGTATTGAAGACTTTGAGCACCATCTGGTTCTGAAATACTGCGGGGCTCTACATAGGTACATCCAAACCGAAATGGATTTTCTGGACATCTCGTCACTGGGGGATGCTTATAGATATGCTGTCAAAATCGAGCAGAAATTTAAGCAGCAGAAGAAGCGGGAATTTGGGTCTACAAATATGCAACAACCAAAGTATGGTAAAGGCATCCATAACTCACAGAACATTCAACCTCAAGACAACTAGTCCAAGCCATAGGAAAATAAGGTCAATGAGAAGATGAAGAAGGACACTGGGAAGTGGTGTGACTTTCACAAAATCCCTTGGCACAACACCGATGGATGTCACTTGAAACAATCATTGGTATTCGAGCTCAAAGAAACAGAGCCTAGCTCCGACTCAGACTTCGATTCAGAAAATAATAAAAGGAGACAGATAATTGATGCAGAACCCACTTCTACTATCACGAATGCAACAATACAACCAGAATAACCAAAGGATGTTGAGGAGGGGGAGTGCATTTTCCATTCACAGATGTGGGTGAAGGGGACCCCATTGCATTTGATTGTTGATAAAGGAAGCCATAAGAACATCATCTTAGTAGATGTTGTCAAGCAGTTATATTTTTCGACAACACCACACCGACAACCATTCAACATCGGATGGCTCCGCCAGGGAAGATATCTTTGTGTCAGCCAGCTGTTCCTTCTGTCATACGAAATCAATCCCTTTAAGGATGAGGTACTGTGTGATGTTTCCCCACTGGAAGTCTGTGATGTCATATTAGGCCAACCATATGTGTGGAGGCGTCATTCTATTTATGAGTCTCAACCTCGTAGCGCCATTGTTACTCTGGGGGGTCAACCCTATAGGATACCAGAGGTAGTTCCGACTAATGTACTAACAACACAATGCCACAAATTAATCTCTCATACCATAAAGTTTAGGCTATTCACAACCTGGTCAAAAGACAAGGAAACTGCAACCATTGCAGCCTCAACCCAAGACCCTTCTATCCAGCAAAAGAAGATCAACAAGATTGTAGAAGAGCACCAAGATATTCCTATTGCACCTACGAGGGTGCCTCCACACTACCTAATCAAACCAAGTTATGATAAATCCCTTCATGTTATTCATGATGCATCTTCACCAATAGATTCCTCCCGCACTCAAGAAGATCATGTAGCCAGATTGGTTAAACAGATCCAACCCCTCCAACAACAGGTTCATAACAACCTTCAACAAGCTAAGCGAGGCAACTTCTTTAACAAGGTAAGCAACTCACCAAGGTTCAAATTTAGCAAAAGCTTCCCTAGAGACTTGATGCAATGGAGACCATTTATTACTAAGGGGGGATGATTGATACAGGTGGAAATTCGTGGCCACCCACCTATTCCACTGGATCAAAACACAGGTTTACACCTTGGCAGTTTTTCTACAGTTTTTCGGGTCTTGAAATTCCAGGGATGTTTTGAGGCCCTAAATGATGTTGTTTTGGGCACGACAACGACCAAATGATACTTGAAGACATTATTAGGGCCGAACGAAATATGTACTTATCGAATATACCTTTCTGACAAGGTATAGAACACCCCCAAACAAAGATCGTATGAAAAAGTTACACCCTTGGGAAGTTGACGTACCAACTACCCCCATCGGGGCCCAAAAACCTTTTGGCGTTTAATCTTCTAGGGATAGGGTTTTGGATTTTATTTATGTTAAGAAGGCCTCTAGAGCCTCATTTTAAACATCATCATATTCTTGCGAATGAGTGTAGCCATCACATCTCTTCTTAGAGATAAGATGCCACCATTCTAGCGAGTCATTCACTCTATAATTTTACAATTTCTGTAATTTCTCTCAATAATAAAAATTGTGCATTATTGTATCTCTATGTTTATTGCAATATCTTTGGATATTTAATTGTTGTATCTCTGCCTTCATTTCATTCTCAAAATAATCCGTATCAGTCCACTTGTCTATTGTCCAAAGCTGCATGGATTTTTGGTATGCTTCTGGCCACATCATCAAATGTGGTAGCCTCTTGGACGTTGTAATTTCCCTTTTTGTTTGGCTGCCTATGAGGACAGTCCCTCAACATGTGTTCTTCTCCACAACCCCAAAATTTCAACGGTTCCTTCTTTGTGCTTTCAGTCCTGCCCAAGGATGATCCAATAGTTCTATTTCCACCTTGAGATGGGAAGTTATAATGATTCACACTTTTTGTAAGGAAGCCCATCCTAGAAATATTCCTAGAATTATTGAACCTTGAAGGTTTAACTCCCATATTCTTGAATCCCATCTTATTTTTATTCTTCCATTCCTTGGGGGGTTTTGATTTGTGGTTGAGTTGCTCGTAATGGTATCTAGCCTTCYGAATGGCATYTTCCAGAGKTTTAGGTTCATCAAATTCAATCYTGTTACARAAGGATTGAGKCATCCCACTAAGAAATCRTTGCATMTTTACCTTTTCATCCTTTATGTAGGGTACATACCTCATCAATTCCARAAACTTGTTGATGTRTTCATCTATASTSAGTTGTCCTARTTTGAGCTCATAGAACTCATTCATCTTTTCATCATAATAYCRCTMAAAAAGGTACTTMTTCTTGAAGTATTTATCAAACTTATTCCAAGACAACCCATTTTCTTGGATTCCTTTTACATTTCTAAGATCTTCCCACCATATAGAGGCCTTTCCATTCAAATTGAATATAGTTATTCGGGATTTCAAGTTTCCAGAGTAGTTATGAACTTAAATACTTCTTCAAGCCCATTATCCAATCTTCCACCTCTTTCCCTATTTTGATTTCCCCATCAAAAGTAGGTGGCTTGGATTTATTAAGTTCCTCTGGGTCCCTGCCCTTGGAGTACTTTATTTTATTCCCCTTCTTTTGGGAATGGGAACTGGTCCTACTGTTGGAAAGTTTTGTGGATATTTCTACTCCTTCGCTAGATAAATCCTCAGATGAATCTTTGGTTTTGGCATGCATGTTGGCTCCATGATGAGCCTTCTTGAGAGGGTTTCTTCTTGCATTGTTTCTTTCAGGTCCATGCCTCTTCATTTTAAGTAAACTCTAGGTTTTCTCAGACTGGTGTTTTCTCATGTTGTTGGCAGTTGACCCATGTTGCAATTGTCATTGTAGTTCTGACAGACTTTGTAGAAGGACCACATTTATCTCGGTCTGTTTTTCCTGCTCCTTCATTATTTGGTGATTTTCATACTTAAATATTTACAACTCCGCCCTGAGACTTCTCACGGTATCAATCAAGTTTGGAGGGGTTTCTGTCATTCTCCTTTCATTATATTCTTCCTCTTTCTTATGGGAACTCTCCCCCCATTCATGGTGGGTCACCATCACTGTTATTAGAGCTTGTCTGATAAATATTGGATTGGTTAAGTGCTGAGAATCAATAGTTCTCTATTAGTCAACTTGTCCATTATCTTAAAAAAGAAGCATGGTACATTTGTAAACTGATTTTATGTTGTAGAAATATAGTGTTTTACAATAGTATACAATCCCTATTTAGTTGCGCAAAAACAAAATATAACTGTGTTACTCTCTCCAATAAGAAGTTTTTTGATAAATCCCCACAATTAATTATTTGTTGGGTTATTATTCTCAATATTCTAGGGTTAATCATTGCACAATGAAATCCGTTTGGATTTCACACGCTGGGTAAAATGGGGACTCAAGAACCATAGGATCATATGGTATGTCAATACCCATCGTTGGTTGGGGTCTCCATGGTTAAAATATAGGTGGGTAAGATTTTAAATTGTGATCGATGATTACAGTTGGATCAATGGTCCACGTCATTATACCTCATGAAAGTAGTCATGAATTATGCTAAAGGGTCAACGATTCCAACGAGAAGCGCCCACATAAGTCACACATGAGTTGAATAAAGTTACTTTGTGTTGGTGTTTTTCAGGGCATCCACTAGGAAACACAAGGTGGTCACTAAGACCATAGTTGCATTCTTATGGGTGGTGTCATTACCGCCTCTCGTCCTCCTGCTATATCATGAATAAATTACCTCTCGACCAACAAATGTCGATGCACTCAAAGGCCTAAGTACTTGGTCACCGCCTGGGTATTAGTAGGTCCTTATAAATAGGGTAGGGTAGTATATCCTTCCCTTTATAATTTTCTAATAAAATGTATTCAACTCCTTCGTTAGCCAAAGTAGGCCAAGTGTAGTTGCTTGCTTTGATACCACTTTGTAACATACCCGACCCCTTAAGGATTTCTAAGGGATAAGGTGTCCAATTTTTCTTTCTTTATCTAACTTATCTTACTTTCTTCCATTCACATCTCCAACGTTCTTTTCTTATTCAAGGAATTTTCAATGACAATACCTTTTTAATCCCGAACTCACAGACTCGCGGACTCGTGGCTACATAACTTTGTAATTTTCCTTTCACAAGTATGCCGTAAAATCTCAACACTTAGCCATATTTCCATCTACACAGGCTTGCGGACTCACAGACTCGCGAATTCACAGAGGTAAAATTCTATGACCCTACGTTAATGAATATGTGGAGTCTCAATACTTAGCCATTTTTTCCATCTTCGTGGATTCACAAAGGTAAAACTCCCTTCACCCTAGTTTCATGAGTCCATGGAGTCTCAATACTTGGCATTTTTTCCATCTTCACATATGCGCAGGGGTAAAATTATACAACCCTACTTTCATGAGTCCATAGAGTCTCAATACTTAGCCATTTTATCCATCTTCGTGGACTCGCAGAGGTAAAATTCCATGAACCTACTTTCATGAGTCCATGAAGTCTCAATACTTAGCCATATTTTTTCATCTTCGTGGACTCGCAGACTCGCGGAGGTAAAATTCCACAACCCTAGTTTCATGAGTCCATGGAGTCTCAATACTTAGCCATTTTTTCCATCTTCATGGACTCGCGAACTCATGGAGGTAAAATTCTACAACCCTGCTTTCATGAGTCTATGGAGTCTCACTACTTAGATTGTTTCATGATGTGTCAGGTTCATGGGTTGGCGGACTTGCGAACCCATTCTCCTCACCTTTGGTTGGGCTTACGTCTAATTTGTCAATACATCTCCTACTGATGTGTGGCATGACACGTGGGGTGGCACATGGCACACATACTGCTTGACATGTGGCATCCATTTTCTTTGCAGGCCCTTGTATAATTCTGCCAAAATTGCGTGACATGTGGCACCCTCTTAGGGTGGCATGTGGCCTTCTTCCTTCAGGACACATGGTATTGTCCACATCATCTGCTAAAACCTTCAACTAAGGGTGGACAGTTTGGATCATCTACGTAGTCCCTCTGACTATGGCAGATTGACGATCCTAGATTATTCCTCGGAGCTCCATTAATATTGATTGATCAACAATCAGATCTCTCCTTCAGAGTGTAACTCCATGATGTACTTTGCATAAATCGTCATGATGGACGTCAGGATCTACTCTCGGGGGATCTAATGGTCAAGATATGGGAACTGGGTCTACGACTTCCCTGCTTCCTTCTTGTATGACCCTAAGTTTAGGGACACTACGAGGATGATGCTCATCAACTCTGAGCCATGTGGGATGTCATCTTGGTGATACACATGGTACTCACATAGGATCTGCATCTTATGGATCTGATGATTCAAGTTCGATGACACTTGACTCATGTGGCGATCTGACAAGGACTCTCCCTTGCCCCTTTTCTCTGATCACCAATTAGCATGTACCCTCTTTGGACACGGTGGTGATACTAGTCAGCAGGGTACATCATGATGACATCACCTTTTCCCCTTGGTCTTGTTCCAACGAGATTCACCAATATCTATGATGAAGTTTCATTATGGCCTCACCCATATGGATAGTATATATCATCCCTTGGGATTCCAAGGTCATTCTAACCAGGAGGCTCCGATCGTGTTAATCTCCACAGACCCAACGGTAGAGGATCGTCCATGATCACTCTCCGATAGATCAATGACCCTTGTTGATTTTGGAGTATGATGTTGTGATCAACGTCGATGAAGGGTCATGATATTTCCCTTTCTCCCAATCAACGACTGAGGTCACATCTCGACCACATCCCGATAAAGGGCCCGAATTTAATCATCATGGCAAATCCACAACCATGATTCTTTTGAAGTGAATTAGCGATTTTCCACTGACTTAATAGTCCACGCCTAAACTTAGCCATTACACGAATGTCTTTATTTGAGTCCCTATCAAGTCTTACTGAGCCTTGAGGATGCTCACGCTTGACTAAGGCACTCCATGGTTTCCTCAGGGATTCTTCATAGTACCCTATTCTTTGAAAGACTGGTTGGGTTCGAGCATTCCAACATCGTGGCACATAGAGAACATAAGAAAGGGTATATATATATATATGTGTGTGTGTGTGTGTGTGTGTGTGTGTGTGTGTAAGAGTACATGCATATGCCATAGAATTACAACGATACACACAGTGAGTAGGGACGTCTCTCCCCTCAGGTTAGTACACAGACATTGAATTATACACATGCATAACAATCATAAATATTTGTATCCTTTCCTATATACCAGACACACAATTTTACTCACATGCATACACTCGTAAATAAATTTCACAAGACATGAAGTACTCGCAAGCAAGAATGTAAAAMTCTTCACACGATTACACATYATACACAGTTAGTGGTGTCTTCAAAATACACAATTTGATTTKCAGATCAAATGGTTACATCTAAATATTTTTATGTTCATTTATCCATACACATATTCATATCAATACACAGAGGTAGACAAGACACTTATCTACAAAAAATTGAGATATGTTGAGTATTGTTGTAGAGAGAACTGCTCGTCACCCAACCGTAGGTAAGGTTGCATTAAACTCCACTACAACCAGCCACCCTCGAGCCAGGGTACGATGCCATGAGAGGAATTTTGCAAGATTTTCCCCAGCAAGTCCTTCTACCCTCTCTCCCCCCCTTTTCTTCTCATCTTATTCCCTCAGGACCTCGTGTATAGTGCCAGAAACTTCCTGAGGGTACTTTCCCATCCATTCTTAACTCCTTCAAGAACTATTCCAACTACTATCTTGATTGATAGTTAGTTTCTAGGGTTGAGGACAATTCAGATCTATATCATTTTAATTAAGCAGGGTACTGCCTAGAAGATTCATTCAAAACAATGATGGCCTCCCTCTT